>KK120285.1:653375-681581 GCA_000611955.2 Stegodyphus mimosarum
TATATCACTCCGTCATTGTGACGTACCATCGATGTCATCTGGTTACTTCCTGAAATTTTCATATGATTCTTGAAGATGTGTGTAGTGATTTTACAGGTGATATATTTATTTTAGAGTTCGATTTCCGCGTGACTCCGAATTATCCATAATTTATGGACATGAGTGTAATTGCTTCGGAACCGCATGCTACCCGCAGTTTGAGATCACTGCCCTACGGTTTGCTTGAAACCAAGAGATTCATGGCAACTTCAGATATGGATTAGTCTCATAATGCTGCAATGTAGAAAAAGGTGTTACTATTTTTAGAATAGAGAGGGGAAATACTCAAACTGAAATCAAGCATTAAGGGCTATTGCTAATTTATATTTTTTATCTTCCTTATATATATGTGTGTGTGCGTATGTGTATTCTCTTTAAATTGGACATTAAGTGCAACTTAATATGATAAACTTGTCCATACTACACTGATTATCATAAACTAAAGAAAAATTACAAAAATAGCAATAACTCCCTCAAAAATAAGCCAAACCGTGTAAAATTTGAGTATGTTGCCAAGTAAGAGTAACTGAGTAAAACTGCAATATGGAAATTAGTGACGCTGCAATCGGAATGCGTCATCTGCGAGGAGCATAAAAGTCCATGTTTGAGAGCAAGCCCACATATTTCACTGACAGTGACATCAGAAATCTGAGATATCAAATTCGTAACAATGACCTCCAGGCATCATTTGCCTGCAGAACTATGATGGAGAGCCATTGGGACACTAGAGGCAGGACAAAGTCAAACAGAAGTGGCCAGATGGCTAAATGCGAGTCTTTCTTTGGTTCATAGACTTTGGAGGGAATTTCAAACCACAGACTCGGCATCTAGGAGGTTCAGCCAAGGACGGCCAACTGCTACGACGAGCGCCGATGATCGATAGACATAATGCGCACGCAGTTACAGAACCGATACTCCGACTCTTCTTAAATCCTCCCTTGCTGCAGCCACAGGAAGGTTGGTGTCAACGTCAACTGTGCGTAGAAGGCTTCACGAAGGTGGTCTGTATGAGAAGCGACTAGCCGTTTGCGTGCCGCTCACGTCACGCCATAGGAGGGACCGCATGCAGTGGGCACGACAACATGTCCACTGGACGCCTAATCAATGAACGGTTGTTCTATTTACGGGTGAGTTCAGGTTTAGTCTAGAAAGCGATAGTAGGCGTTATTTGATATGGAGAGCACCTGGAATCCGTTATCATCAGTCAAACATCCGTGAAAGAGATGCTTACGGAAGAGGCAGTCTCTGTGTTTGAGTGGCATCTCTTTGGGTGGACGGACAGACCTCTGTCTTTCCAAGGGAAACAGTGAATGCTCAGGTATACAGAGATGACATCCTTGATGCTTATGTGCGCCCATATGCCGGGGCAATAGATGATGCTTTGCTGTTACAGGACAACGCAAAACCACGCAGGGATCGCATCGTAGATTATCTTCAACAGAAAGCAATTATGCGCATGGAGTGACCAGCTCGATCCCCGGTCTTGAATCCTATCGAGCACGTTTGGGATGCTTTAGGGAGACGTCTAGCTGCTCTCAATCCGCCCCCTCAGACCCTTGCAACTGCTTTGCAAGAGCAATGGCTCTCGCTTCCTATGGAACTGATAAACCGCATAATTGAAAGCATCACACATCGCTGTATGTGCTTCTAGAGGCGATCATATTCCATATTGAAAGTACTTTTCCTAGAGCACACTGACACCTTCGATTTGTTCATTTTATACGTGTGCTAATTTCTACACTACCATAATTGTCTGGTAATTTCTTTTTATGTTATTTGATACCTTACTATGTGTTGTATATTATGGGTAAGTTTCATAAAATTTTACATGCAACTTTTCCAGTAATCGTGATTTTTTCTTAATTTATGATAACCAGTGTATTTTGATAACATTAAGAAATGAGTAAAGTACTTTTAAAAATATTCATGGAAAATAACTAGTTTAACATAAATATAGTTAGAAACATTTTAATTAGGGAAAAAGTCATTAACTGTTGATTTCTGGAATTCTTACGCATAAGTTCCAATTTTAAACTGCTCATAATGCTTCTGCAAAATTACTTGACTGCTTGATGCTGAATCTCTTAATCTAATACTGATGGCCAACTCCTCATCTCACCATTTGTAGGAAACTCACCGACTTCTTCAGAAAAGTTTATCACATGATCTGCTCCGATTTGCTTCAAGCAATAAGTAGATATCTTTTTGTATTACTGAATCTGCAGCTTGAGGTTTTTCTTCAATATTAAACATTAAATTTCTCAAGAACAATTTATGTTCGTTGGGTAAGATTCAAGATAATACATGTTGGTTGGAGGTATTTTTAATTAATTTTCTTTTATAATTTATTAAAAGTTTGCCGTGCCTAAAACAGTTTTTTACTACTTTTTCTTAGATGCAGTTCCAAGATTTTAAAATTGCCCCAAATCAAAATCAAGATATCTGGTGACTTCATCCCTTACTTGGCGACATAGCTCTACCATTTCGCGATATTTTTGCTCTATTTAGATCTTATTTGGTGATTTTATCTTTTATTTGCCAACATCACTTCAACTTAAAATACTAATTCTATGACATTTTGATGACATTAATCAACTTGGTCATAAAAATTAGTAATGTATTTTCCATGTTTTCAAATACAAACAGGAGGGATTTCGGCAATTCAATAAAGATATCCAAACGATAACAGAATAACATTACTTGCGATTACATTAAATGAGCCTACTACATATATAGGTACACTGAGCAAAAAAAAAAAAAAAAGAGAGAGAGAGAACAGTTCTATATCTTCCGTTCTACTGGGCCGATTGACGAAATTCAAATTGCGTTTTTCATGTCTCGAAAGCGCGACTTAGGATATGTATTAGATTTATATGCAGCATGTCCTAACATAGGTATTCTGCACAAAATCGGACTTTTTCTAAAATAACAAAAATTTTTTCCCATACTTCGATTTTACGACTCAAATTATGCCTATTTTGTAATTTTCGATGAGAAATTTATGGAGAAACTTAAAAATTTATCTTGGCGGATTTTTTTCAGTTTGCACCAAGAATAATTCACCTGGCGAACTCCTTAATTTACAGCAACCTATTTTCCTTTCCTTTGTTTCATTGCCAATGAGAGGAAAAATGTCATAAGTTTAGCATAATTTGAGTCGCAGAATCGAAATATGGAAAAAATTGGCATGTGATTTAAAAAAAAGTCAGATTTCATAAGAAAATATCTATAGTAGAACAATGATGTATATTATCCTAAAACATAGCCTAAGTCGCGCTTTTGAGACATGAAAAATGCAAGTTGAATTTTGTTAATTGGCCCAGTAGAATACGAGATACAGAACTGTCCACCCTTTTGTCCCCCCCCCTCAGTGTGCATGTGTGTATACATGAGATATAATATATGAAAAAATTACTAATTTTAATTTAGCAATTGTTCTATTAATTTTTCATTTTAATCTGGCTACATCGGCTTTCTGGAATATAAAATGCATTACGCCATATTTAATTCTGCAATGCCGTAAGTTCTCGTCTAATTACAGTCCAAAATTTTAACAAAGAATTCAAATCTACAAATACCCCTTTGCTGAAATGTGCAGTTAATTTTTCTACTTTCTTTTGGCCTGCTAATGCATATCTCCTTACTTCACTGTATGGTCTATTGTTTCAAAATATGATAACTCTATACATAATTGTGGGGTGTTTGTCTCACCAATAGTGAAAAATGTGTCCTCAAAAATTATGTAGTGAGTCAGCAACTACTTTTGGTATTCCCTATTCTGTATTTTAGCAACACCTATAATCACCTCGACCATGACTAAGAAATAATTGGTCTCTTCTCTTCCATGCAACCTAAATATTGCTATCTTCAAGTCATGCTCTACAAAATTATCAGATGTATATATGTATTTTATATAAGTTGTATGTAGAGGTCTGTAATAGCAATAAAAAACTCTCAGACTACCACTGCTCTTTCAAAAATATTATAGCACATAATTAGTTCATAGCGAAAATATTACAGCATATAAACACAGTTTATGCTTCAGCTCTATCTTCATTAAATTAGTCACATCTTCAGGCCTCTAAATACGACATTTGAATAACTCTTTGAAACGCACATTGTTGGACACTCAACTGAATACCAGAAAGCATTTTCAAGGTATAGAAAAAACAGCATTCACAGGTTACTGAGGCTCTATCTTCTAGAAACAACAGCACTCCTGAGGCTATATCTACACTGAAAAAACCAGCATGCTCAGATGTAGTAAGAGCAGCAACTATCACACTGAGGTTTTGTTGCTTCTACTGCAGCTGAAAACATTTTCCACCAGCTATTGCAAACATTCAAATCAAGTAAATGCCAACACGCCACATCAGTTCCTAAGAAAATGAAATCTTTGCACCAAGAGCCAGGTATCTCTAATGGATGTGTTACAATTCAATCTCTTTTCAGATGAATTTTAAGACTGCAGAGATTCCAGATAGCTATTTTTAAAAAAGGAAGGAAAAAGGGAAACCGCGAAATGCATAAATCACCCGACAGATATTCAAATCTTATGAAAAGTTTAAAAAAAAATTATTTAGATGTTGCCCAAGAGAATACTCTCTTTAATAGAAAGTATCCTTTTCCTGATATAAATGAATGACATTTTGATATAGTTGATAAATCTGCTATGTAGCCCAGCTAGAAAAACCATTCTGAAACTGCAGATAACCAACAACTGTCATCAGAAGCAGCATCACCTGATCTGATCTATCTGAATAAATCAGGGCTATGCATTGAAAACCTCATTCATATCCATTAAACACATGAAATGCTTTATCCTGAACCAAACTGTGTCATGAAACAACAAAACAATAACGAAAGGATGAACTGATGTGAAATAAAACATTTCTGGTCTTTTTTTCCATTTCCAAAGTCTAGGAACAACTTATGGCAAAATTGAAGTTCCTAAAATGAACATTTTTCAAGAGCTGCAGTGTGTTCAACCTAAAACCTAAATTTGCTGATAACTGTATAAGCACTCCTGTCAACAGGCATTTAAAAAAATTCCAAAAATCTTTCAATAAGAAATATATATAGTAGATCTTTATGTAGTGAAAATAATGGAAAACTTATATAGTTACTTATATTTACAACAACATATCTCACAGAACTGATGATTATTTCCATTCGAGGAACATAAATGCATATAAAATTACAACATTTTTTTTCTCACCATATCAATACACTTAATAATTTTAGAAAGTATAAAACCTCACAACTTCTAACCAAAACAGGAAAAATATATAAAAATCAATGAAGGAGGGAAAAGCACAAACAATGATCATGTATAACAAAATTTCAAATTCATTTATATATGGAATTCCTGCTCAAGAAGGTTATAAAAATAATATACAGGCAAAGCTTGCTTCATAAGGAAATACTAAAATAAATAAAACATTTAATAAGTTATTAAACAGTATCTTCTTGTTTCTGAAATTTTGAGTGTAACAAAAACTTTTTTTTAACATAGTTAAATTGCATCAAATGAGGTACAAACAACTTCATTGTAAGAAAAAAAAAATGTTTTTTTTTAGGTATAAAATTACAAAAATAAAATCTTGTACAATACAAAACTCACTAGAGTAAATATGCAATTTAAGAGTAGTATTTCCCAATTCTAAAGGCATCAACAAACACTTTTCTCTAAAGCACCCTTTTACTACAAAGCACGAATTTATGGACAAATTTTTAAGTATAAAAATATCACTGTGTGTAAAAATTATTTTTCAATAAAATTCATACATCATATATTGGACACTTTTAGAATCGATTCAAATCAATTCACTGGCAAATTATAGTCGGTGACAGAAAGGTCTTGAACTTTAGATCAACATTAATCTTCTTTATCCTTGTTGTCTCTCCATATGCAGTAGGTAAGTGCTGAAGCCAGTGATAACCAAGCCCAATAAGGTACCATAAGGTAGGCAGCAGTCTTATTCACGGATGCAAATGTGTAAGTGCAAGCACCTACTGTACCCCAAAGGACAAGTATTTCAGCAAGAGCCTGTCAAGAAATAAAAAAAAACTTACCACTCATGCCATACAATAACCTTGCAGAAATATAATTTGAAAGAACGGTAACTTTCAAGCCTCCTCCACTTGCAGATATGACACACAATTATTTTTCACACTGAACTTGCACTCAAGGATGAGAAAACATTTTTATACCGCAAAATCATATTTTACTTAACCTTAACCAAACACTTATTAAACTGTCAGCAGTTTAAGTTTCTTGATAAAATAAAGTTTTAAATATACAAAAAAAGATTTATACAACTAAAAACTAATAGAATTCAATATATAAAGAGGAAACACATAAAATAAGAAGAAAATTAATATAAAAGACATTTTAAGTTTATATTAAGGCCTAGCATACGGCTGATTCTGCATTTCTGATAAATGAGCAAAGGGTTAAATTCACCCAATATTGTGCTAAACTATAATATTAGCATTGCAGGATCAATAACCAAAGATAAATTTTAACACCAGTAAATTAAACTTTATAATAAAAAATCTCTATAATTGCCATGAAGCAATACACATTTTAAGAATAAAAATTAAGCTTTTTGTTCCCAGCAAATTCAGAACAATAACTGAGTTCTAATACAGCAGCAGCAAAGGTAACAAAAAAGCCACTATTTTTTATTTAGAAATTCACTATGACACATATTCATATTACAGACTTTCTATACTCATGAATATTTTTAATGTGCCAACTGCACTGATTAGCTTGAATGTTGAAAAGATTAAAAAACACTTAGTTTCTTAATGTTTGAAGTAGGCCTGTGACTACTTAACTCATTAAATTAAATCTGTAAGACACACATAATACAGTACAAAGTCTGAGGTCCAGACTAGTCGAGGCTTCTGTGATTCGGGATTTTTCTGGATATTCGATCATCAGTTTTAATCTATTAAGATGGCATTTGGAATTATGAAATTAAATACATTAAATACTGACTTATGAAATAATGAAGCATTTATGATCTCAGTCTAAAGTGTCAATATTTACATAACAAAAGGAATTAATATTTATTTGTTTACTTTATTAAAAATTTCTTTCAATGTAAGTTGCTTCATTTTTTTTTGTGCTAATACTTTCTCTTTAATTCTATAGACAGACACAATTTCTTGTTCAGTTACAAAGTTCTATTTTGTTCAAGTCCTGTAATTGCTGTGTTGAGAATTTCAACTAACTTATCAATTGAATTTTTTTCATTTTCAATAACCTCTCTTGTCACTTTCTTCTCCATTTTTTTTTAAAATATTTTTTGGATTTAGAACCATACTAGAGATTTTTCCATTGCTTGAGTGATTAATAATTGGGGCATTGCCATCCCAATGAAAAACTTCTGTTATATCACATTCATTTATTACTGCTTCTTCACATTTCTTTACAAAACCCATTCACTGGAAAATTTCACCTTTGGTTTGTGATATCCAAAAGCCTTCAGATTCGAGGCTATTATCTTCATCATCCTCACCATGAAATGTGGTAGCTGAACATAAATTATGCCAAACATTTTTTAAAGTATCTAGAGACACATCCTTCCATGATCTTACGATGCTCCATACAGAAGGTTTTATGTTAAAACATTTTAAAAATTCATGAACAGTCTTGGCATTATTCAAGAAATTTAACATGGATTTTAAAAATGCTACTTTATATCTGCATTTCAGCGCAAGCACTACTATGATATCCATAGGCTGAATGATGGACGCACAATTTGGAGGAAAGAATAATAGATATATTATCTTTCACTAAAACTTTAAGTGAAGTTTGAGCCGAACAGTTGTCTACAATCAAGGCAGTTTTTGCATCGTCAGGTAAACCAACCGAATGCTAATGCTGCTGTAACCCACAGTCTTTTATTTGCACAACATATAACAGGAAAAATCGTTACTTTAAATGCTCGAGCTTGTGTATTTTTTTTTTATTAGGAAAAGTTTACACACTTGTACATTCCTGCAGGATTTGCACATGCTAAAATCGTTAGTCTCACTTTGGAATCTTTGTCACCAGTTGGAGCCTTTTTCTGTAGAGGTTGCCAAGGTATTTCGTGGTACATGTTGCCAGAAAAGACCAGTTTCATCAGAGATATAAATTTGTTCTGGAGATAACTTTTCACTATTAATGAGTTCAGTGAATTCATCCGCAAATAGTTCAGTAGCTTCAGTATCAGCTGAAGCTTTTTCACCTGAAATTTTTAATTGCCTTATACACGAAATATTTTGGCTTGAGCTATTAGCATTGAACCCGTCAATGGCATGCCCTCGTTGTGACGTTGTCTAGACCAATCCAACTGTCACTTTTAGCATAACAAACAATTTTTCTGTTACTCATTGAGAATGAGGTGTCGAAATCCACAAAAAATCAAAAAGTTCCTTTTTCTTTTTTATTAATGTCATATACAGTTATCTTTCCAATGCCTTACTCTTTTCATAATTTTGAGACAGATATGCCTTTATCCATTTTTTGCAGCAATTCCACTTTTGTTTAATGGACATCGAAACATACTTTCACTGTGTAGATACTTTTGTAGCTCCAGAATTAGAAATTCTTACCGACATAACCAAAAGTTCAAGCTTTAATTTTCATAAAATTGTTGTAATAACAGTCTACAAAAAATAATAAGCTGGATCAAATTAGAAGATTAAGGATCAGCGCAGTCTGCTACATTAACAGAAATTTTTTAGAATAAGTAAGAATTTTTGCTTAGCTTAAATAGCATCCGCTATACATTATTAGATATGTATCATAAGATTGGTGACGAAAGACAAGTTGATCCGCTAAATTTTGTCTTGCTTCTATCATGCACTGAAGTAAGCCTGAAATGTATTAGATTAGTTATATATTATACCTACATCTATTTCTTGCACATGCTAAAGGCTAATCTTAGCCCTGAATAAATAAACTCCCACATATGCTTAAGGCTTATGTATATCACCTGATGCAGTCTCTGCAAGTCCTAAATTCTGCTACAAAAAACTCCCTAAGTTCTTAATTTTTACTGCCCCTAAACTTTGGATGCCAGTGCTTTCTGTAAATTATAAAAATTTTGTCATCCCTTAATTTTGCCACTTGGTGCTTCTCCAAATTCCAAAATTTTGCCTTCCCTAAAATTCTGATGCCCAGTGCGGTCATACGAGCTCTGACACCGGTTCTGGGTTTATGCGAATAACATATCAGTTATTCTCAAATCAAACCGCACTAATGCCCGGTGCGTTCATACGAGCTCTGTCACCGGTTCTGGGTTTATGCGAATAACATATCAGTTATTCTCAAATCAAACCGCACTAAATGTAATCTTTGGTCTATGAGTTTCATTAACAAAATCTATTTTTAGCATATGCAAAGAAAGTTTTGTTAAATGTTTCCTCGTCAACATTACTTAGTGCGTTTAATTGTAATCATCGCTAAGCATAATGTGAACATAAAAGGCAAAATTTACTAACATAAAATTTATATTTTACTAATATAAAAAAAAAATATTTAGGCATTGCTGTATGAGTCATTTACTCAAGTAGCCATGTATTGATAAATATGCGGTGATGAAAGCAAAATATAATAAATAATTATTTGCCAGGTTGGCGTCAGGGATATAAAATACTAGTAGGTGGTAAAATCAATGATGTTCCTATGTAGAATGTTTTTGTTTGAGATGCATGCCAAGCAGATATGCAGCTATGGAGCCAAATTATTGATCTCACAAATTTATGCTTAAATGATTGTTTCCTCAATAACGAGGTATTTTATCTAGTGCCTAAGTGAAATTAAGAATTGGGACTCTCCATGTGTTTTATTATAGGAGGAAAAATCAAAGGCACGTGGGAGGCATATGGGTTCAAATTTACATATCTAACAAATAACTGTTTTCAGCCCATGTGTAAAAAATTTCAGATATTTGTTTTAAAATTTCATTATCACAAAAAGTACAGGTGTATGTTGTGTGTACTCATATTTTATTAAAGTCCGTATTTACATATGTTATGATGCTATACATCAGATATCTATTCAAAAGACTGAGAAATTAAGGAGTTTGGGAGCAAGTTAATTTTGGGTAGTTGGTTAATTAATCAGAGCAAAGCATGCAAAAACTATAAACTTAACTATTCATGACTTTGTAGAGAATTTGCAGAGAGAAACTAGCTGCTATATAAATTATACATGAAGAGGACAATGATGACATATTTCATCAACAAAAATGGAGCTAAAAACTAAATCAGGAATGACTTAGAATTAAGGTATCAGGATTAAAAATCTAACAGAATATTTGAAAATTCTCATGAAAATTGCAAAACATACAGAGCATTATGAATGTGGAATTCATTCAGGAAATTGGGCAGATAACAAAATAAAGTTCAACAGAGAAGAAAGTACATTGGCATCATGATCTAAAGAAGTTCACAACTCCAATGTACCTTTCAGCTTTGAATTACTAAGAGAGAAATTAGTAGTCTTGAGACAGGTAATTTCCTATTTATCAAGACTGCCTTGAGAAATTTTAAAATAGGCACAGACTAATATTTTCATCAAGAGATGAAAATGCAAGCACCGAAGAAGGTAGTGTTCTATAATGGCTAATTAATTTGACAAATTTATAAAAGAAATAAAAGTCTAAAGACATCTTCTGTTGCAATGAAATAACTTTTTTAATGATGTCTGAAAGTATTGTAGTTTTGAAAGATGAAGTCACAATGGGATAAAAGAAAAAGATATAGAGTTGTAACATCCTACACTGCTTCAATGCCAACAATTCTGAAAAAGTTATTCCACTTAATCATTGATAAAAAAAAGAGAGGGTTCTTTGTTTCAAAGACGTAAAAAAATTGCTATGAATAAGACTATAAAAAAAGTTCTGGTTGATTCTGGCTCTTAGAGATTAGGTGTTCTCAGCCTCATTTGCTCTCTGCACCCCTTCACCACTGCTAGACGATCCTTTTCCCCCATTCCAAAACTCAAAAAATACATATACGTTTATTTAGATTATTTTTTTTAATGTGTTTTAAAAATTAAACACGAAAAAGTATGGAAAATGTTGAATACCAAACATGAATAAAAGTTTTTCTATATTTGTAAAATAAAACTAAATACTTAACATGCAAATGAAAGGCTGACTGCATTCCCCTCCTGAAAATACGAAATTCCTTTGGTGAGAATCCTTGTCGTAGATACTATTTTGCTAAGTAATTTTACTTAACAGCCTGTTATTTGAAACTATATACATAGTTTCACATAATTCAGCTATCATCTAGTAAGTGGCTCTAATGTAGGATTGGGTGCTCCTTCGATTGGTGACAAATTTTGCACAGTTTTGGTGATGAAACCCCATTTCTGGTTACCACGATAGCTTTAACATGGTTTTAGCTTCCTGATTTTTTTTAAAGTGAAAATAGACGATGTGTACATGGACAAAGGCAGTGTGCAATGCCAAGTTCGTGCAATTCTCTGATTTTTTTAAAATAAAAATAGACCGATGTGTACATGGACACCGAGATTGTGAAATTCTTTGACTTCTTAATTTGGTTTTGTGTAGCACCCATCTTGAAATTGTGCCTTCCTGGCGACGATTTTGGCATCAAAAAAGTATCTTCAAAAAAACAAGGAGCACCCAATTGTAAATTATTACCCTAGTAAGTAATTAAAGTAAAATTCAATTTAAATTATAACTAATTAAAATTATACTATTACAACTTGAGGAATAGAGAATTTGATAGCAAGTGCATCCTGGTAGATCAAATATACAATTTAAAGTTCCAAATCAACTTAAATGAGTGCCTGGCAGAGGTAGGCTAAGCAGCTGCCAGGGGCCTCAAGCCTCGAAGAGGCCTGTAAAGTAGTAGTCCGGAAATATACCTTTTACCATTTAAAAAAATAAGAATCGGTCAAAATTGTTTATTACAATTACCTTAATAAAATAATACATTGATAATTCATTTTACATAAAAGTGACACATCAAAAATGATACTGACATTTTAAACTTTGCCACATTCTATCTCCCTATTTTTTTTCTGTTTTTAGAAATTATGTGCTAAATCTTCCTGAAAATGAGCCCCTGTTATCCAAGCAAATTCGCGCTCCCAAAGATATGGTCACCTCAGAGTCTATGAGTACCATTGGCTTAATCTGTTCACTAGAAACACTTCTCAGTTTCAGATATTATGGAAGTGGTTACTGTGAAAGATTTCTAAACAGTTTTGTTTGAGGATGTAACTGAGGATCTTTTATTGACAATTATTTATGAGCCATTAAGTAGTAAATGACCTTCCTCATTTTTTTTAACCCTCTCAGCATTACGGAAGGAAAATTCCATACAGAAGGGTGGCTTTCATAATCATTACACATTAAAATTTCTGCCAGCTCTTAATGTATCCGATTTCAAGTAGAATGTATATTGGAAGGGAAGGAACTAAATTAGACAGTGAAAGAGTCATTTTTTTGATTATAATCAAGAAAATAACATTTATTTGTGACATTTTAAGGAACTCTGAAAGTTCAGGGCTAAACCCGAAATGCTCGGAGGACTACGTAAGTTTGGTTAAATATAACAGTCATTTGACTGTTACAAATCATACTGCTTTAACATTTTAGACAGCATGTGCTCTCATCAGTATTCCAATCTGCTACTTCAATGTATGTTGAATATGTATTGTTTATGGCTTTATTCTGCTCAGTTTAGTGAAAATGGTTATTGTTGCTTGGCATTTATTAAATTGGTAAGAATAAATATTTGTAATAATATTTGAACATATTCCACAAAAGAGATATCATTTCAATTTAATAACAATTTTAAAAAATTTGCCATATGATGAAGTTTAATTACAATTTCAAAATTACCAGATTTTGCAAGAAAATCAATATTTTTCAGTTCTCAATTTTACATATTCCTTCAATTTAGCTTCTTTATTAAAACTCAAAAATTTTTTTGGGTGATAATATTTTAATTTTGGATAAAATCCAATCTGAAATTTAAAAAAAAAATTAAATTGCTGCCTAATTATGACTTATACCATCTTTCAGTTATCTTTCATATTACAACAGTGTAATACTTGCCAAAGTGACACATATAAAAACAATTAGCTTTTTAATATTTTGCAACACATTTATTAATAATTTATACCATTAGTGTAGTTTATACATAAAGCTTCGGAAGAGATATATTATGTACCTTTGCTACAAGTTTCTCTTCAAATTTTGAGCAAAATACTGGAACACCTTTAGTGCTTTTAATACAGAGTATAGAATTGAATTTATTTAGTAAAGAAATTCTTGTGGTTCTGGATCAAAATGCATTTAAACTGAAAATTGAATATTTCCAGAGAAAACAACCATTTTATCCTTTTTTCATGCTATATATATAAATACAACCAACTTGGTTACAAAACTAAATGGCATAACTTAATCTTACTAAATTGTATTGGTGGTGTTAGAGCCTTTATTTCTTATGTTAAAAAGTACAAAAAACATTAACATACATTTTAATAAGCTCAAGCTGCCCTTTCATATTTCGTGCCATCTGATAAATCCTAATCAATTATTTTGAGGGTTCTTTCATAGTACTTCTGAGAAGACAAGTGTTCTAATGTATAGTCAAAATATCAGATGTGTTTGTTTTGGAATATGCCTTTATGTTTGTAATATTGTGCATTTATGTTCCAAGTTCTATTTAACTATAAAAGTTATTATAACTTTCTTAAGAATATTGTTTATGACAGACACAGCGATAACTCACTTCATATGCGTTAAGGTGATAGGACTAACAGTTTTTGATATCGCAATTAAAAAATATTGTGACTGAGGACTAGAAAATTTAAGTCATTTGTCATATATTATGAGTACTGTTGTGTTATCAGGACTGGATCATGAAATGTATGCATGTATGCCTATACGGATGTGTTCATGTATACATATGTATCTGTGTATACACACACATATGCACATAACATGTGCATAAATACATATGACATGCACAAACTTGAAAACCCATTTTTGGAACAGCACCAAATTTGAAGTAATATATATTATTTGCTTTAGAATTAGATACAGATATTAAATGCTGTAGAGCAGGGGCGAGCAACCTTTTTAATCAACAGGCCAATTGAAATTTTAAAATGTTTTGGCGGGCCGCACATAAAGTAACATTTATTAACAATTTACAAAACTTTATTTATAATAAACATTAGAATAAAAAAATATAAAATTTAAAAAAAGTAAAGATTTCATATACAAATTTTAATGCAAAATAAAAACAAACAAAAGAACAGAAAAACGAATTTACTTGAAATTTTTAATGAGAAATTTGGCACTGTTTTTTCGATACAAGCTGATCAATATCAGCCGGAATTGATAAGGTAGGTACACGTATGCAGCTTTCTAATCGTGCATCATTCAGTCTTGATTGGTGGTCATTTTTCATTAATTTCATGGTTGAAAATAATTGTTCGCAAACATACGTACTTCCGAACACAGACATCATTTGCTTTGCATTTTTCATCAAAAGCGGAAATTTCTCAGGGCTCACATAAGATTTATAAAAATGTTTCAATGTTTACTGAGCAAAATACATTTTTTAAATCGGTATTATTTCGCACGTCAATCACTTCCATTTGAAAGTCTTCGGGAACTGTATTCACATCAATATTAAATGGCAAGGAAAATATTTTCATGGAAACCGCTGTCTTCTCAGCTTTGAACATTTGGAATCGTAATCGAAATTCGTTGATTAAAATGTCAATATATTGTGCATATTTTTGAGAAGTAGTAACGTTTTCTTTTTCTAAATGCGGAAAGTGAGACAATTATTCTTCAAAAGATGCTGTTTCCACAATTTTAATTTGCACTCAAAGCCCTAAATTTTATACAAATTGTGAATAAACTGTTCTTTGCCTTGAAGTTCAACATTAAGATCATTGAGATGCTGAGTCATGTCAATAAGAACACAAAATTGCACATCCATTTTTTATTACCAAAATAAAGAAAGGGATACCCCTTCAAGAACAATTGTATTTCGCTTTTTAAGTTGTATACTCTTTTTAGCATTGCACCTCTACTAAGCCAACGTACTTCGGTATTAAAAACCACGTCGCCATATTCAGTTTCTAAATCTTTCAGGAATCTTTTAAATTCACGGTGATTTAACGTGTGCGACTTTATAAAATTGGTTAGTTTAATTATTGGTACTGTTACATTTGGCAAACTCAGTCTTTTCGCACACATATCTTCCTGGTGAATTATGCAGTGGTTAACGAATATTTCCCTTCCTGTGACCTTCTTAATGTCTTGAAATAGCCTTCCCGATACTCCTACCTCCATGCTCGACATAGCTCGTGCTCCATCTGTCGATATACCAATAATCTTTTCTAATGAAATTGAAAAATTTTCCAACACAGAGTTTAGTTCATCATACAGGTTTTTGCTAGTTGTAGTCCCTTGCATTGGAATTAACAAATACAATTCTTCAGTAATATTAAATTTGGTGTCAAAATCACATAAAAATATTGCCAGTTGTGCTGTATCGCTAATATTGCAACTCTCATCAAGTACCAAAGAATAGTATTCGAATTTTGCAATGCGTTCACGAAGCATTCTTGCTATATATTCTCGTACAAGTCTTCGATTCTCCTTGCAATGGTGAATCTTGATAAATTAATGTTTGAAATAATATTTATTTTATCAGGAAATGCTATTTCTGCCACAGCAGTCAGATATTCTTTTATCATCTCTCCATCCGCAAAGGGTTTCATTATTTTTTGCCACTATTTGACTGAAAACAAAACTAGCCTTTACTGCTGTATTTGATAAAAAAGTTTGATTTTTAAAAATAGTCTGTTATTTTCCCAAGTTTTTCTCCATTTGATTAAACTTATCTAGCCGGAGCTGTCCTGTTAAGTTTTTATATTGTTGTTCATGTTTTGTATCTTAATGGCTTTTTATGTTATATTCTTTTAATGTCGACACAGTCTCCGAAGATATTATGCATACAGCTTTATCTTTCATGAAAGTGAAAAAATAATCAAATTTCTACTTTTCTTGGAAATGCCTGTGGTCATGCCTTTCGCTTTTTTGTTTGCTTTTCCGACATGCTATTATGGATTAAAATTGGAAAATAAAAAAATTTGTATGAAAACTTAATTTTGAATAAAAAAACTTTAATACTACCTTTGTTACCGCTGCAATGTTTTTGTTGTTTGCAATGTTCAAAAAGCAAGAATCTACTTTCGCATTACAACATCTTTATTTCTTCTCTCTAGCGTGCGACTTCTACTTTTAAGAATGTAACTACTCTGTTTACATGCGACTGGAAATTCCTGGCTATAAGCAAAAGTAATAGCAGTTATTAGTGCTTTCGTTTTCCATCAATAGGTGTCACTACCTGAAAATGGCTTGGCAGCACGAGTGTGGCTATGTAGCCTACACCTTTTTGACAATAATATTGCATTCACGCCTTTCAAGAAACACAAGAATTGCTAAAATTGCTAGTTAACAGCTTACCAGTTTGACTGATTGTGTGACAGAAGCAAACACAAACAAGCACAGACGCGGCGCGTTCGTATTGCATGTTTGAACAAGTCGCCGACGAGTGAGTAACTCGTCACAAAAAATTGTTTCGTTTTTGTATGTACTACCATTTTATTATAATTATTTTTAAAACAATATATTAATGGGAGAAAGTCGATAAAATAAATTCAATTTTAGAAATGCTTGGCAGGCCGCATAAAAATGTTTAACGGGCCGCGTGTTGCTCACCCCTGATGTAGAGGCTAAACATATGGCAAAGGAGAAGAAACCTATCAGTAAAATACTCAGGCATGCTCATATTAAATACTACAGTCAGAATGTGATCTAAATACAGGTCTTGCTCTAATTATTCTTTAAATGTAGTGGGCAATTTTGTTGCAGAAATTTGTAGTGCCACTGTTGAATATTTTATGTTTGTGTAAAAGTTATTAGACTTTTTTCTCTCACCCATCTCCTCACTGGAAATTTTGAGCAAGAAGCTGAAAAAGTGTAAAAATAATTTAATGGCACAGAAATGAGTTGCTACTGAATGGTGCAAGAGCCATACTGGCATTAAAAATTGGTTACAACCATATAAAAGAAGTCTTATCTGACATCAGTACTTCAAAATCAGATGCTATAAAATGATATTCCCGAGAAACATTTGAAACACTCTTTTACAGAGGATGAATACCATCAGCAAATCCTCGCAAACAACAAAGTGCACTCTATTTAAATGAGCTGATTTATGAAACTCTTTTGGAAAATGTTATTGTACAATTTCGTCATGAATTTTCTAATATAGAAAAAAAAAAAAAAGTTACTGCATGACATCTTTGACATTTAAAAAATGGAACTGCAGGTCACAAAAAAGGGGAACATTTTTTATAAAAGTAATGAAGGATTCTAAATCGCTTTCAATGCATGAAAATTATGTTTAACTTTTTTTAATATTACTTGTGACAGTATAATATCATAGCTTCCCCATAGAAATGAAGTACCTAAAATAACACAGAGAATTTGAAAATGTTCTTAAATTTAAATTTGTTGACTTTAAAAAAAAAAAAAGAAAACAAGTTCAAACAGATTATGAAAAATTATATTGATGTCACACATTTTGATGATGAAGTGTAGGAGTGTTTATTGTTTTTAAAGTGTGTGAAGACAATATCTGACACACTAGCATATGATGCTCCAAGAGAAATGTCATTAATTTTTTTTATTCTAATTATTTAAATAAATTTTTTGTATTATTTCAGTTTCCAATACATTCGAAGAGAGAGAGCTACACAAGGTACACAACTGTTTAAAAATATGATTTCAGAAGACAGATTACACTGTATGCCTAAATTATGTATGTGGAACAAGAAGTGTTAAAGAACATCTATACTTCAAAAATAATTGACGAATTTGCTAGAAATTTGCTAATTTCTTGATATAATTTTTATGTATTTTAGTCTTCATATGCAGAAGAAATAATATAAGAATATTTTGAACTAATAATATTAAATCATAATTTAATTTAAATACTGATATTACTAAGCATTTACATGTCTTTAGTAATTTATTACTGTTCAGCATAAATTGAGTTTCTAGCATATATGTGCACAAATACTTTCTTAGGAGCCCCATACTTTTTACCCCTCAGTCCCTGAGCAGATTTCAAGCGGTATGCATCGTAAATGAAAGCAAAGCTTGCAACACTATTTTAACTATTCAGATGATGTTGGAAATGGAGCAACTGCTTAAAGGCATAACTCAAGAATCATTCAGTTTTACCTCCGGAGAGTAGCTGCTCTGTTTTACCCATAGCAAAATGTATGTTAGTGAGCTCTATATTCTCTACATTCATATAGCTATGTATACAGCTAGAAATTTGCACAGGGAATAACTAATAGGTCAACCAAAAAGTTCAGCAGTTTTTTTTATGATAAATATAATTGAATTAGTACAAAGACTAAGCTTTGACAGTCACTTAAATTAAATTCCAGATCATTCAGAGAATTTTGAAGTAACCTGAAGAGAAAAAAAATCCAAGAGAGCAAGATCTAGTAAACATGGGGGGGGGGGATATCTCAGCCATAATCAGCAAGTTTTTGTCTGACATTCTTCAAAATGTTATGCTGAGAAGCCAACACTTCGATATAATTCACTCTATATCAGAAGTCATAAAATAATTAAACAGATACACACACTGATTTGAACAATTACAAAATTTTTAGGATCATCAAATATTTATGTCAGCAGAATGCTCTTATCTACAGCTCAATTGTGTGCTGTATTGATTCAATGCAGCATTTCTGCACACACATTTCATTAGAAAATCTAGTTATTTTGGTCCTTATTACACACATACATGTATACTTTTAACTATAAGTTTATTGATGGCCCTAATTTAAAACAAATTTCTACAAATGCACAGTAGAACACTGCTGCATTTCAAAATTAGCTTAATGTTTTAGAAATCAGCTTAGCAGCATATTCTTAATAAATGAGTACACATTACCTTATTACATTCACACTAACAGATACATTATAAAACACATGCTAAACAAGGATAACAGAAAAGAATGAGCAATTTGTCATAAAATTATAAAATAATTACATGTTATAATTTATGAATACATTGAATTCTCTCTATAATCACCATTATTTCAGATTAATATGTTTTTCTGTAGAAGCAGTCATCTTAGAAAATTAGAGGCAGGCTTGAGAAACTGTTTTTTAAAAGTGATATTTATTTATAATCCTTGAAATACTAGCCAATTTTAAAGGTGATCACTATGTAAAGGTTTGCTACAGCAATTTTTGGAAGAATAACTATTCAATTTATCAAAACACAAAGACTTAAAAAAAAAAAAAAAAAAGATAAATGAAAAATCTGAAAGCTTTTAAATTTTATATTATGCCCAAACAGGCATTTTTTTCATTTACAGGCACATACATCCTAAAAATATTTAAAAACAATATATCTTTAGAATTTCCGATAGACAGTCTCACACGCTGGAGATAAAAAATATTTTATTCCTTACAGTGTTGCCACTGCTTGCTTTGAAATTGCTCATTTTTTTAATAAAAATTTGTTAAAGTTTTAAAAACTTTGAAACAGACTATAAAAAATATTCCAAATTAGGGCTTCAAGGTGCCCACGTTTGGATGGAGGACTACGTTATTCAAAATCTGATGACTCTAGATATTGTTTTTTCACAATGCAAGAAACATATGTGCATTCGCATACATTCTTCAATATTTATTTTCTTCAAATATAATACAGGGTGGTAATATTTGGTGGCAACAATTTGAAAAGAAATTTGGACATTTAAAGTGATTTGACAGAAAATGTCGTTTCGAGACTAATAGCCCTTCTGGGCTAATGCCCATCTGGACTAAAAAAAGCCATGTTGCATATTTCCAGTTTAAATTGAATAATGCATAATCTTCAATAATATCCATGTAAAAAGTAAACACAGATGCATTTTGAATACCTCACACTTAAAACATGCACAAAACGGACTCAAGAACTTCATTTTCTCTGATAGTCAACACAATAGTTATTCCAATTCTGCATATTAATATAACTAATGTAAATAAAATTCATACATAAAGAAACAGATACTAACCAATCCCTTTTTATGTGCTCCAAAGAATATAGGTGTCCATGCCCAATTAAGAATAAGATTTGTTCCATATAATATTAATGGTAATTTTGCTGGACCTTGAAAACCATCACCATGTTTCCATACTAAATATGAGGCTACTCCCATGCCAGTGTACAAACTTGTCCAGACTGGAGCAAACATCCAGTTAGGTGGTCTCCATGATGGACGTCTTAATGTCTAATATAAATAATCAAATTTAAAGTTATTTTCTTCATAATTACTTTATATTTTTTTACATTCTTTTAAACATCCAGTAAAAGAAAAGAAAAAAATTTAACCTCTCATATTCTTACACTACTACTACTACATACTAAATTTTAACAGGTACCCTTTTGTTAACGGGGTATTAGTCGTCAAATGTGGCAGCTTGTTTATATCACATCATGAATAGTTGTGCAATGAATATCAATCCTGGAACTTTCACTCCATCTTTCTGTACTAAATAGGAGGAAAGATCCTAGATTTCTAGCAGCTTAAAGGGATGAATCGGCAGCTATGAAATATACACATCTGCAGTGTTATTACTCTCCAGATGGAATACCATGTACCAAATGGCACTAGTCATCAACACCCAGATTCCCACCTCATGGAATTCATGAGGTAGTGGCTGTATAAAAAATGAAAATTGGCACTTTCTGATTACCCACAACTTCATGAAAAGTCACCAATTCATGGTAAATTTGCAATGTAACCTGGCAATACCTTATGTTTAGCTATCTTTACTGGTACATAGATACTGTTCTCTTCACAAAATGAAGCATTTTATAAGAAATAAATTTTATGAGCAAAACATTAAAATCTATATGGATAGTATTTATATTTTTACAGCTGTTTAGAGGTACTGTTTAGCAAAATGACAGTTAAATGTGTTCTCCACCTGTACTTAATCACATATTTGATGTGCGCTTGTGTAAGGTGGCTATTGTACACTCGAAAGTAAGGTAAAAAACTTGGCATTTTTATCAAATTTTGAAACCAGGGTGAAAATGCACTTTAGCCCACTGCTTGGCGACGTTTTGAAAATCGGCAATTCGGCGCGTTTCTGCGAAACGTCTTTGCAATTGCAACCTTCCCGACACGCTCCGCGAAAACCTATTATAAACAAAACATAGAATTCTAAAGCATAAATTAGTATGGAAACTGTTGCCACAAAAAGATAATAAAATAATATGCAAAACGAACATTATGATCATTAAAATATTTGTCAGGTTTAAATTAATTATTTACATTTTATGTTGTAATACTTACACATTTTATGCCATTGCATAACCTTCCCGACACGCTCCGCGAAAATGTAACCAAAATGGCATCGAAGAAAGAAGGAATTTTTTTTAAAAGGGCATTAAAATTACAAACGATACCATGTACACACCGTTCCGTTTTAACTTAAAAAAAAATCTGCGAATTGCACAATGTAGGCAACGTACACAAATGAACAAAATAAGCTAAAATAACGAAAATAAATTACAAGAAAATGCCATGTGCACAGCGTTCCTTTTAAACTTAAAAAAAAACTTCAGCGAATTGCACAATGTAGGCAATGTACAAACAGTCAGCCATGTTGGCGGCTATACGGAGTTACCCATGTTGGCGGATATACGGAGTTACCCATGTTGGCGCGTTTATTGCTCATTCAAAAACAACCGCCGCCAAAGCGCATTCCAACCGAAACCAGAATTGAAGATAGTCAGAAAGTACCAGCAAATATTTTATGTTAAACAAAATCTGCAGTTTTATGCCTCCTATGTAGTCTGATATTAATCAGGGAAAATCTATTTTTGATTTTCATAAACGTTTTCCTTTTTTGTATTTATTCTGGATTCAATAACATAATTATTCTTTTCATAAAGCTTCATGTTAGAGCTGCCACCATCTAGAGTTCAGGTTATGTTAAATGTTAAGTTAAAAATAAAGTACCTATTATCATTCATTATAATTATATGACTGAAGCTTAACACCTAAATTTGCAATGACTGCAACTGAAGAAAGTGACCATGTTCAACTATTGAAAGCCCTTCTGTTAAAATAAAAGAAAGAAAGGGGAAGACACTCAATAACACTGTTTTCTTTGTACTCAATCCAATAGCCAGTTATGAGCTCTGTAGTTTGTTTCAATATTTTCAACACTACACTGTACTTTCAGCACTGACTTTTAGTTAGAATTTAATTGTTATTTTTGGTTGAAAGCATATTACTCATAACTTAATAATAAGCTGACATTCGCCTCCAAATTGTAGATCATTCAGCTAATTTTACAGCTTCACAATCAGTACACATAGCATACTGTTGAACAAACTTGAAGCAGAACCTTTAAAATGTCAAAACACTAAAAAATGAGATTAATAAAAGGCTTAGTTGATCACCTAAATATTTATTTAAAGGATAGATGAAACATAGCAGGTATTATCTATAAGCAGAAACACTAAATTTTTATCAAATGCAATTTTTCCGTTATTCTGTCTTGTCACTCACATCAGTCTCCTGTAAATATCCAAAGCTCTCTCTCTCCCTTCTCCCAAATTCATACCATATTAAAAAAAAAAAAAAAAAACTTAAGCACTTTTTTTAATAAAAATGTACACATTTTAAATACATTGGATAAAGCCCTTTTTCTTTCCAAATGTGTAATACTTGCATGATACTGCAAATTTCATATTATCTTACTTTTGTTCATATTTCCTTAACACAGCAGACTTAATTCTAAACAAGATCACAATAGAATTTTCTATTGATGTACCTTTTTGTGTCATTTTCTAAAGAACACAACATTAATATTCCTGAGTACAGTCTCTTGAAATTTCAAAACTACCATTTATTCCTGAAAATAGTGCTATAAAGACTGACACCACCAAATTGGGACTTATCCAAGCAAAAACTGAATTACAGCATAATGGTTCTCTCCAGACATCCATTGTATATTAAATTTCGATATCAGATCTCTCTTCTACACAATAACTGATACATTCATATTAACCACTTCTAGATACTTCAATGCTCTAAACGTTTGCTAACTTAGTACATTATCTTTGATAGCTTCCCCATTCATTATTGTCTTTACAAGTCTCTGAGATTTTCAAAACAATTAAACAGAAACTATCTGTTTTTCCCAAAATTATAAAATATTACTGAAGAGATAAGAATGTTCCAATATAGTCAATTTCCCCATCATTGGAGAAAACATGCTAAAAAAGTCCACCATTGAAAAAATTGGATAGATGGTAAAAATGAGGGAATTTGTAAAATGAATATCATTAACTTATAGTTGGCATAAGAGGCTAATGCAAATTAAATTTTGCCAAAAAGAACTGGATATGACAGGTAAACCTGCTATAGTTTTACCTTCCATATGTAAGTCTGAGAAATTTGTATTACTGAAATAAAGGCACAATCAAAATCCTCAGTTTCCAAATCAGCAACCAGTCTCTGGCTAATATATCACCACCAAAGTTATTTGGGCACCAAGCAAAGATTCAAGTACCAATTAATACATAAATTCTTGACTTTATCATGTAAGATAAACATTTTATATATTACACTGTCATGCTTTGTATACAAGACAAATAATGATTTATTTCACAAATACATAATTTGTATGCGTCATTGTATTTTTATGTTTTATTGTGTCAGCTCATTTAACATTATTCTGCTGATTCATTAAGCTTGGATTTGAGCATATTTTTTACATACAATTTTATTATAAAAACTTGAGGATTAAATATATATATATATATATACAGGTAAAAGCACTGTTCAAATATTCTGAAAATACCTATGGCAATTGGATTTAGCAACATACCTCATACCATGTTTTCACTTCTTTTCTAGTAATAAATGCGGCAGTTATACCACCCACATGAGGAAGAATAATCGCTCCAGCAATAGGGGCAATTTTCTCAATGGAAGCCATTTTCTGAAAAAAAAAATTATGTTTTGAATATAAAGATTATCAAAACAGAAGAGAAACAAGCCAAAATGAAATATAAAATTAGCAAAGCAACAACATTGTGTTTGGTATAGATTTCGAGGGCATACAGGTACAGGTCCCTCTTCATCAGAAGCAAAGAAATCTGGGTCTTGCATATATCTCGGCTCCTGATGAAGAGAGACCTGGACCTGTTTGTCCTCGAATTGGATCGAGTTCTTGACTAAGTCTAGGCCAAATACAAGGTTGTTGCTTTGCTAATTTTACATAAAGTTATATTTATGTACTCACAAAATCTTAAAAAATACTTCAGCTGAACTCAATGATAATTTTAAAGCAAATTTATACTTCTATTTACTCTAATTACATTAAAAAAATTTCGGCATCAATGATTTATGGATTGGAAATTACTCAGATAAAAATTATGCCAGTTGTCATGCAACTTTAAATTATAAGAAAACTGTTAATTTCCTTTCTTTTTTTCCTTCTGTTTCGAAATATATAACTGAAAAAATGAAACATATAATTTAACAGCATTTGCAGGAAATATCAACATAATGTACGCTTTTAAACCACAAAATTTTATACTTCACCTTATACCAAAACTCTAGCGGTTCCGGGATTTCCGCCTAAAAACCGAAAAATGACTAATAGGCACTTTTTAATACATATATATTATCTAATCTTTTGAATTTCCATGAATGCTTTTATTATTACATGAATCTTTCGATAACAGAAACACCCAGTCCACACACCTACAACACATTCATTCGCGAACGATTCTTTCTACTTCATCAAGTATCTCCAAAGAACCATCTTTTATCCCTTGAATTTTCCCCATAATGAAAAACTGTATTTCAGAAAAGAAAACTTCGGCGTTTTGAGAATTACGAATGCTGCCTTTTGACAATAGATGGCGCTGACCGTTGCTCTGGATTTCTGACGTCAGAATTATGTGTTGCTATCTTTGGCGAAGTTTTCGCTTATGTTAAAATACAAGCTCTTGGCGCCAAATTTTTATTATGAATTTGTGCAACGTAACAAAATATTTGCAAGTAAAACAAACGTGACAGTATAAGAAAAGCATTCTGGTAAGTAAGAATTCTTTTTATGTTGGGGGTAGTATTTTTATATTATCCATATTACGTACTTTTCATCAAAATTTTTTAATCATAGTAATGGGAATAAATAAAACTTTTATGGTGAGTAAAGATCGTTTGGCCTAGCATGTGTGTTCAATGCAATTAGTAGTGAAAGTGCTCACGCTATACTGATATTTAGACGTGTTATTTAATTTTTGGTTGAAACATTTTCAGTTACCGAATATTTTGAAACTAGGAAATTACATAATTTCATGTAGGAGGAGACATTAAACAAGATTTGCTTCTTAACATGCAAGAAGTTAATGCTATCTGTTGAAATAGTATTTAAGTTTTATCATTATAGCATTTAAGAATTATCTTGTCTCCAGCAGTTTTCGTAAGCTAGCAGTTTGTTGATGTAAATGTAAAAGCTAGTTATTCATAAACTGTTTGTTAACTGGACAATATTTCTTTCTATTTGTTAATTCTTTGTTATGTAGTGATTGCTTGTAATCAGTATTATTTGATAATCAGATTAATTTTTACTTGCTATGTGTAGGCATTAATTTCTGTTCATTTATAGTTAAAAATTAGGTAAACTGATACGATATTTTTAAAGCAGTTAATAACATAGTTTATTTGACCTTTATCAATTAGAGAGATCATGATTTTTTTTTATGTGTTCTTTTGTTAACTTTTATTTCTTATAAAATGTGTTTGTTCTATGCACACAATGTACATTTGTTTTCAGAAATAGCATTTAAAATTAAAATGAAAGCTATCATTAATCAGCACTGTCAGTTTAGTAATTTTTACATAACATGAAAGCATTCTATATGTTCTATATGTATATAATTTGCTTCATATATAGCAGGGGTCTCCAAACTTCTTTAGCCTGCAGAACATATTAGCTCTTTTACTATCTTTTGACGGCCAATACGTAGTTAATTCACTCCGTGGTGATGTAATATAATGAATTTGAATCTATATTGCTATGATAATCCGAAGAAATGGGGTTTTTAGACTTTCATGTTGTTTCACCTAACATGAATTTCTTAAAATTGTTTAAACGTTTGCAAAAACAATCTTGTAGCAGCATATCAAAGATTTCTTTGGTTTGTGATGTAATTTTACTTATAAGTGGATTTCCTTGCTTGTTGTAACAATTTAGCATCACATTTTGATCAGATGAAAACTCACTCACATTAGGCATTTCATATTTGTGGGGGGCTCAAAATGCGATGATAAATTTTAACATATACATTAAAAAAAATTTTTGAATATTTAAACAAAATTGTTGCTAAAAATTTTTATGAACAAATCTAGAATACTACTATGAAAGTGGGTATGGAACCTTTTTTCTCATAAAAAAATATGACAAATTTTATAATAGAGTGTTGGCTGTATTTTGCTCATTGTAAATTTAGAAACAGTAGTATAATATTTATAATATGCTTTAGAAAGAACATGCATGACTGTAAATATATTTATTGATTAATTGTTATATAAAATAGTTATTGTGTATGGTATCTTGCTTCTTTTAAATTTAATAAAACTATTTACAAATTGGTTGGCTGAATTGATAAGGCTCGTGAGCCAAATCCAGACCACGGGCTGTAGTTTGGAGACCCCTGATATAGAGGGTAATGTTTTATTTTATTACTGCTGTGTAGGTTTGCAATGTACTAACTCAGTCTGTTGTTCAGCTGTTGTTTTTAATCTAAATTGCAGAAATCTGGATTTGATTGAAATTTGATATTGCATAATTAAATTAGGTTAGGTGTACTTACATTAGAGTAATGCACACCACAGTGCACACCCTCCA
The DNA here is from genome assembly GCA_000611955.2 of Stegodyphus mimosarum. Classification (NCBI taxonomy): domain Eukaryota; kingdom Metazoa; phylum Arthropoda; class Arachnida; order Araneae; family Eresidae; genus Stegodyphus; species Stegodyphus mimosarum. The sequence continues at coordinate 680,447 of KK120285.1, forward strand.
TCAATATAAGAAATTTTTCTTTCATCATCTGTAAAGCTAAACTATAATTTAAATGATTTTATTATGCTTTTGTTCTAGCATTTATTATTTTAAATTTGTTTCCTGATAGATAATTAATGTTTGATTTAATAATAATTTAGGAAATAAATAAAAATGAAAAGACTGAATATTAGCCAGTTTCGACACGTATTTGCAATTTTCTGTCAAATGTAAATAAGTAAATGAATATTTTGAATTCTGCATATTAATTTTTTCTCATTCTGTTATGTTTCTCAGAAATAAAATTGAATGTTTCCTTTTCAAGCAGAGTTATAAACAAGAAATGAATGCTGAAAGTTAAGAAGACAAACATTTTTGTGTGTTTTTTCAGTGTATCTACATTAATTATATATTTTGGAATATATATGACTGGATATACAGACAGCTTGCATATTTTAAGTTAGGTAAATGCTATTTACCATGTAGTATTTTTTTCCCAATATTGCTATGATTCACTTATTTGTAACATGTTTGATGATCAACTATTTCTCTAAACCACAGTATGACTATTTATGATAAGCAGATCTTTCTGTTGGTAATGACTGTTCTGATAAGATTTAACATTTGATGATAATTTTAAAGCATCTCTTTAAAAATCTTTAAAATGTATTTTACAAGGAATTCACATATAAATTAAATATTAAAAAAAAAAAAGAGTTCTGAATTGTATAAAGAAAAGTGCAGAGGAAATGCCTGTATTTATTTCTAATGATCTTTCAAGGTTGAATCATTTTCAGAAATTTGCTAAATCAAGTTTAGTTTTGTGTGACCTAGAATGAAAGGCACCAATAATAAACTTGTTTTGGCAATGATGCTTATAAAATACCTCCTCCAAAAAAAGTGTTAAAAATTTACTTGTACGGTACCCTTGGCAATTTTTTAAAAAAACTTGCCAAATCCAAGATGGCATGAAAATGCTGTCTTAACAGATAGAGAGGAATAAATAACCAAAAATATAAATTTTGAATCATACTAAAATAACAATTTAAATTTTTGTAACATAAATTTTCTGGGCTGTTCCTGACGGGCAGCAGGACTCTAAAATTTTATTAAGTATTGAGCACTTTTTTAATTTGAGGGGCGACAATCTTAGGAA
>KK120286.1:0-61626 GCA_000611955.2 Stegodyphus mimosarum
TACACATATATATATATATATATACACACACATAAATATGTAAGATATAATAAAATACGATGGCTGCTTTAAGAAATACTTGGCGACCTCAAAATTAACTATTCTAGATTTGGTGTTTTCCCCCTAAATTCATCTGTTCTCCCAAATTCGAGATCTTTCCATGTTACATATCGCTACTTGAAAAAGGTAACTAAAACTAAAATTAACAAATCATAGCTTAGAGTACTTTCTGCATCTACTAGGTATAAATACTGCTCCTAAGTAATTACGTCATTCCTTTTCTAGCTTCCGCCACTGTGGAAAATCTCCCCGCTACTCTGCTTGATGTCGCCCCCTTTTACCTGTGTATATGAGAAACTATTGTAATTGTTTATGATCAAAATGTACATTGTCTACGAAGAATGATTCTAATGTGCCTAGAAATAAAGATGGTAATTAGCTGAACTTGGATTGTGTCAACATCTTCTTCCTGCCTTTCCACTCGACAGCTGCTAAACATCCATCTACCTCACTGCGCATCGAAAATACTACATATATATATTTAAATTTTTTTATCCAAATCGTTTTAAAAATGCATAAACACTCTCTGTATTTTACCAAAATGCACATATTTTTAAGCAGAAGATTTTTCAGAACTTAAATGAATAGCTTTACCATAGATCTAATGTAGACAATAAAAATCCTACGACAAAAGCAAAAGATAACTTCCTAAAGCAATGTTAAAATAATACCAAAAGATTTTTAAACACTAATAAATTATTTAAGATAGAGTATTTTACAGAATGTTTTTCTTTATTTAAGTTAGCATTCTATAAAGAAAATTCCATAATGTAATATAGTAAATACCATTGCACACACACACATGTGGAATGTTTATCAAATTCCACCACGCAAACTTAATACTAGGGTTGAAATGCCTCGGTCACCGTCTCTGAGGAGCTCGCCAGATCCTCAAGTAATAATTCGTGTCACGGAAAATAATTCGGCTGATGGCTTCTTCGTGCAAAATGTGCCTACGAAAGCCCGCATAAATAAAGATAAAAAGCGTCGAAATCCAAACAACTAATCTCTCTTGGGAGCCATATTTAATAGATGAGCATCTGAAAGAACAATTTTTCTTTACTTTACACATAAAGGCAAAGAAAACATTATTTACAATTTCCATTTATACTTTTTTTTAACATATACATGTATGCATCTTTTTAGAATGCGTATCAGTCTAAACAGGTCATTTGTTAAGATAAACCAATTTCAGTTTCGAACAAACGGTATGCATTTTCAGTCTACAGTAACGTATTCTAATACATGAAAAACATTTTTAGTTTTTTTATTGCCGGAGGTAAGAAGTTATTCCAAGTAAAAACTTTAAAACATATAGCAATGAAAGGATTTTATTTTAAAAACTTGTATATAAAATACAAACAGCACAATAACTTTAACAGCATGCACTATTTCTGCATGTATTTTTTATCCCTTTTTTGGGAGGGAGACGAAATTTTTACTGATTGAAAAATTGAGGCGAGAAAAATGCTTTAATTTCTTCGAATCTAAGGTTACACCGAGATTATGCCCTTTTAGAGAGTACTTAATAATGAGAAGAATTTTATAAGGATTTTATAAGACAAATATGATATTTTAAAATTTGGAATCTTGTTATCGACAACTTGAAGTCTTCTTCAATTAACATGCAGGTAATCTATTTTTGTTATATATGGAAGTACGTATTTGTGAATATGGTATTAACAGTTCCGCGACTGAATTACACCGTGAGGAGGGGAAGTTGATGGAGATCTCTCACCCCTCCTTACCCTATCAAAAACCCATGGATATAGGAAGACAATTACCTCCATGCAAAAACCTTAAGTGGACTTTCGGCTGGCTAGTATTTCCAATGCTCCTATATGTATAGCCTTCTCCTGGATTCGAACCCGGGACCAATGATACTACAACCAGCTACGCTAATCATTATACCGATCAGTGCAGCTTCTTTTGTAAATGACCCGATTTAAACTGGCTTTATTTCTGAAATTTAAAAACATATAGGAGAAGGCAATGCATGGAAAAAAACGAAACTGCCCAAATTTTAATCACAGACGTTTTATATGGATTTATAAAAATTTTAGTTCATGCTCCCCATTATCTCGCATTTGTGATATGAAAATGTACGACTGCATAGGATTTTGCAGTACTAAAATGCCCGTATAATAATTGCAGCATTAAAATACTTTATGATGGACTACTAAACAATGACAGTAATAAAGTGTGCGAAACACCACTCTGATCGTCGCAGAGTTAGCCCTGCTGGCTGCCGTATCGTTGAGCCAGGTTCGAATGCCTGATAAGGCTTAAATATGTAACGACTGTGCAGCATGGAGAACGTAAAATACTACGGAGACTAACGTCCTCTTGAGAGGTTTGGTAGTACGAGAAGAGGGTGGAAGACCTGTGGATCCGTCTCCAGGATGTTCTCCATAAAACTTGATGGGATACCCTTTCTTTTCATAGGTGTAAAATCGGTCCTTTCTATGCTAAATGACATTTTTGCGGATGAAACGGCTTAATGACTGCGGGTTTGGCCTTTTCCGACGAATGTTTAACTGTTTACGGCCGTTGGGAGGAGGGAATGAAATGTAGACGTATTCTTTCATCCTTGTTGGACAAATAGTTTTAGTTCCTTCACTCAGGCAGTCCCATGTACTGTAACTAAGATATTTTGTTTTTTCAAAACTATAAGATTACGAAACAGACACGCGAAAATAAGTCATCAACGTTAACCAAATACCAAAGAGGGTTCGAACCATTTAATACTATTAGTTTCCTTCCACGTCCGATTCCGCTGACCTGATTTTGCATGTCATAGACATTATCTCGTTTTGGTTTATTTTATTTGATTACCGCAAAGCCTCGAGAGCCATCTGCCTAAGAGGAGAGATGCCTTCGTGGAGGACAGAATAAGGGAAACTACACTGGTGTCCAAAAGTTAAGCATAAATTGTAAAATGTGAAAAACATGGAGTAAATATTCGTAAAATTATTCCAAATTTCTTGCGAATATTAATTGAGTGAAGAAGAAGCATTGGGTTAATGCAAAGCTTTTCAGTCGACTACGTCCTGCGCGGAACACCTGCGCATGTCGAAACGCAGAGAAACCGATTCACGCAGCATAGGCAGTTCAGACAAGTTTCGGACAACTGCTGTGCGAAAGAACGTTGTCAACCATCAAACAAGGTGAATGATGGCACAAAGACGCCAATTGGAGATGTTTGCGAAAGGAAGAATCGTTGGAATGCTGGAATCCGGATGATCACAAACCGAAGTGTCTCGAATTCTGAATGTGAACCAGTCTGTAATCTCAAGACTGTGGCCGAGGTTCCAAAGAACGGGAGATGTTACCCGACGACCAGTATCAGGTCGACCAAGAGTCACAACCCCTCGCCAAGACCGATATCTGGTAATAAGTGTGCGACATCACAGGAGCAGTACTGCCAGAGCGCTGGGTTCGGCGCTCACAGTTGCCACAGGAATACGAATTTCGAGACAACTGTTTATAGGAGACTCAATCATGCTGGCCTGTATGCCAGAAGACCAGCAGTTTTCATTCCTCTCACGTCTGCGCAGAAACGCGCTTGTTTGAACTGGAGTTTTAAACATCAACATTGGAGTGTGGGAGAGTGGGCCAATGTGATGTTCAGTGACGAGTCCCGGTTTAGTCTGAGTACTGATTCTCGTCGGGTAACGATATGGAGAGAACGTGGAACACGTTTTGAATCAAGAAACATATCGGAAAGACATCATTTTCCATCAAGGGAAGTAATGGTATGAGCAGGCATCATGATGGACGGCCGCACAGACCTCCATTTCTTTGACAGGGGGTCTGTGACTGGTCAAAGATAGAGATGAAGTTCTTGAGCCTTATGTTCGCTTGTTTCGAGGTGCTGTCGGTCCTGACTTCATATTCATGGATGATAATGCGCCATGTCATCGAGCGGTGCTGGTTGATGACTTCCTTGAAACGGAAAACATCCATCGCATGTCGTGGCCTGCGAACTCCCCTGATTTAAATCCTATCAAGCATGTATGGGATGTGCTCGGGAAACAAACTGCAGCCCTTTCGCACCCACCAAGCTCTGTTACAGAACTGAAGAGAACTCTTCAAGAACCTTGGAGCCGTTTGAGCCCACAACTCATTCATCATCTCATAGCAAGTATGGTAAATCGCTGTGCAGAGTGCCTGGCTGTCAGAGGTGACCACACGCCTTATTAAACTGCAGCATCAGTAATTTATTTAATGTTTTTTTCATTTTTTCTTTAAAGTGTGAAAACTTGCTATTCTCAGTTTTCTTTCAAACTGCTACTTTGGATAATAAAATTAATTATTATCGTCCTTTTGATTTGCTTCCTTATTTTATAACCATTTTACCCTCGCATATCACGTTTCCCGCCATTCTGATTTACAGTTCCTTCTTTATTCACATAATTATCAATTATGCTTAACTTTTGGACACCCGTGTAGCTCGTATACACGCTACACACGGGGAAAACCACGAAAACGCCCATGCAGCCAGCCCGTTCGCGAGATTCGAACCTTGGACCGAGCTACCAGTGTTTAGCGACTTTACTGCTCAGCCGCTGGTGGACCAGACAATATCTTGTAAAGGCATTAAGTTTTTTCGAAACAGGAAGCATGAGAAACCTACTAGGCCGTAACAGGGATTCGAATCACAGATATCTAAAATACTAGCTGAATATCCTACCACTTACACCACAAAAGCACTTACGAGGGATGCGAAAATTCCTTATAACGTTATCTTATAGTAGTAGAGACAATGGAATTAGCTCTCTTCATAGATATGGAATTTAAATGAATTTGACTACATAAAAGAGGCAGTACTTAAAAACAGGAATTCAAATTACATCAAACGTAAGCTTGATTACCTGTCTGACTTGTCCGATACGTAACATTTGGTTTTGATGGTTGACTCAGTGGACATATTATAGTATCATATATTCCAAAAATGCAATTCAAATAAACAGTGTTACAATAAACGTTCGGCTAACATTTTTTAATTGCAACGATGTTCAATGTACACATTCAATGTTTTAATGCGTTCTTATTATCCCGTAATGTTAACTTATTAGAACGTGTAACACAACATAATTACTCCTACAAGAAGGAAGCCTGTTTGAAATTTAATGAGAACCACTGTCAGTGAGCGGTACAAGCCATACGCTACATAAATACCGTGTTTCAAATTCAACAAGCCGTGAGAAGCTCACTCTGACTTTACAACCGTAAAATTACCTCTTAATAAGGTGACTGGAATGTCAGCAACATACAAGCGCGCGCGATACGCTTTTAACAGCAGCTGCATAACCCATAAATGCCGGAAAATATTTACTTAATTAACTTGCATTGTTAACTATTTCTAAACATCAACGTATATGAATGAAATCAGAAAAAAGGTGGTGCATTTCAGGTTAAATTTAAGTTTCGACATTATAAGTGGAGATACTGGCTTAAAATATGTATCGATTCGTGTAGATCAATTTTTTACTCTTTTAAAATAATTTAAAGAACGCGTAGTTAGATGAAATACATAAAATTCGAATCAAGTTTCTAACTTATGTTCTGTCCGCTTTCTGGACGGGGAGGGGGGAGGGGACTTAAAGAAATGTAAAATCCTTTTAGTCTTGAGATTGCAGTTATGTGACAAGATTTCAGGAATGCTCAACTTTCAGGTATCTACAAACGCAACATTCGTTACAGAATTTTCAGTCTTATTTTGAAATTATATGCATATTTCAAGCATTCACCTGCATCATTTCATACGCAAATTTCCAGTGTACGATACTGCAGCCTATGCTTCGTGCAATAGAAATAAATAAATAAAGGAAAATTTTAAACCGAGAATAATTTTCCATGCTTGTAAAGTTACGATCTAATTACACTTAATATAAACACTGAGTAGCCCCCTCCATTGGGGACTGCCGTATGAATTCTTATCTCGTCTTTAACATAGAATATAATAACTCAAAGTAATTGCAACAACCATAAAAACGAAATACTTTAATGTTTAAGAAACTTTCATATTAGGTCGATTATCTCCAGAACTAAAGGACAGATTTTAATGAAATAATAGAAACTTGGCATATTTTGATATAATACAAAAAGTATACCATACACCAATAGTCATAGTAGATACACATGGTTCAGTAAGGCTCTGTATCTCAGGAAGGTCAAAAATGCAGTCTGCAAGACGGAAGAAAAAAAGGCCATTTATAAGACATACGGTCTTCTCTAATAATGATACAGCTCTAGCAACGTGACTTCACACTGGAAATGAGACGCTTTGAGTCTCTGTGGCAGTTGGTCCCATTCTTGCTGCATTGCTGCTTTCAGGTCCTAGAGAGTTCTGGGAGGGAAAGGCGAGGTGCAGTTGCCCTACCAAGAGTGTCCCAGACATGCTAGGTTTGAAGATCTGGCTAGCCAACCCATCCGTCGAATATCCTTACTTTTCAAAAAATCATTCATCAGACTAGCCCTATGTGAAAGAGCGTTGTCTTATATGAAAGAGCCTTATATGAAAGAGCAAGCAGAAAGGATGGAGAAAATACCTTATATACTCTCCCTTTTAAAGGGCAACAGGAGATTAGGGGACACAGTCGCCAAATCCTAGTGGTGAAGAATCATCATCCCCCACCGTCAGGCGCCACTGTACAGACATTAGGTTATTTTAAAGAGATATGAAAAATGAGCAATGCCCTCGTCGGAACTCGAACCCTTACCTCTCGAATATGCGCCGAGTGTGCTACCGTTACACCACGAAGACATGCAGAAAAGAGGAAGGAAATACCTTATACTGTTAATGAGATTAATTTACAGAGGGGATGCTGAATAAAAATTTAATAGTTCTAATAAATACTGGTCATTTTCAAAAGTGGTCGTCATGCAGTTGTAATTGTATCTTAATTCCACAGTTAACTTTGAACAACGCGTCCTACACAAGTATAGAGTTGTAACATACAACGTGAATCTGAACAAGAGGGCAAAACTTTATGAGGTGATAGAATGCAGCTATAGAAGCAATATTCGTCACAAAGTCTGAGCGGAAAGCAAACGGTGAGCCTCTAGGTGGCATTGTAAATAGGGTATAAAAAGGTTCGGTCCATAGCTCGATCACCAAGACCACTCGATCTCTCGTGTTCGGACTTTTTCCTGTGGGGCCATATGAAAAGCTTAACCTACAAATGCCCCGTTTAAACGAATATGGACGGCCATACTCGGGAATGCCTGGTGTCTTCGCAAATGTACGTAAGTTCTAATCACGCAAGTGTGAAGCCTGCATTACAGGTGGCTGAAGGTATTGTGAACAATTTCTTTGAACATGAACATCAGTTACATTCCTGTTCATAAAATGTTTTCTGAAGTATCTTCTCTCAATGTTGTTTTAATTCTTTAAATGTTTCAGTGAAAAACTACCTTTTAACTTCTCACCATTTGCGTTCCAGCCATACATTCTATGACGAATATTACTCCTATAGCTGCGTTCTATCACCCGTTAAAATTTTGCTCCCTTGTTCAGATTCACCCTGTATATCTTTATACAGAAAAATGCTTCTAGCGTGTCGGCCTATAACTAAAAATCCGCTGTTAGTTATTGAGTGCTTGAGAACTCAAATGTTAAGCGGGAATTTTTAAAAAAAGCGGGAAGTCAGCATTCCTAGTCCCGCTTCTTTCAAACATTAATTTTATCTAAATCTGAAAAAATATTTAAATCACAAATTACCAACTCAATACCATGAAAATAATCCATGTTAAATAATTCTGCAAGCAATGATTCTTGAAACACTAACAGACATAGAAAACTCGATAAGAGTATCTCCAAAAAAATGCGTTTTTTCATAGTTACCTCCATGTGTACAGTTGAGTCTACTAGAAAGCATATTTTGTGAAAGAAATCTTTGTCCCAGACAGATGAAAACAACGTTTAGTTACAATCCAAAATAACCGACATATAAATTATGCGGCATTCATAATTAACATTCATTTTGCGAATACGCGAGCCCAGAGGAAGGAAAAATCGGAGATTAAATACTTCGTTTTGGTTTTTCAGTAACAATGAATGAGTGAATCATAAAGAGGAAAGAAAAACGTCCATTCTGTTAGATACTGCTAAACAAAAATAACACAGTAATTTCCTTTTCTAAGTGACAGGCCGATAATCCCCACACTTTTTCGATGAATGTTGAGCCACCAATTAAAGTGTCAAAAGTGCCCGAAATTCTCATGAGCAGACCAAATAAAACAAAAAATGGATTCTTAGCAAATCTGATTCACTTACGAACAGCAATCTTCCACATAAAATTTAACTACAGTCCAAGGGCGGGGAGGGAAATGTTATGAGTAACATCTTTAATACCGACGCTTTTACGGCATCTATAAAATGGGGAAGATAACTAACATGGATTTTAAAATAAATGAACGACCACGTTTAAAAGCAAGGAGAAAACTTCGATTGAAAAGAATAATTTCGTAATTGAATCAATGGCACAAAATTGGACAGAATATTCTTAAAGGACTGCTATCAGTACAGACAGCACGCCACCCTCCTTCCCGACTTTTTATTTATATGCAGAAATGTGACACACATTCAAAATGTAATACCTACATATATAAGCTTACACTTGTTTCTCTGAAATTTTTTATGCATAAAGCACGTTTTTTTAGCTTCCATAAGGACTCAGAAGTGAAAACAATTTTAAAAAAGGGTCACTCAAGTTCTAATGTTTTCTGGCTATCTCTCCCCCTACCCACTCAGACATTTTGCTTTAGGTAATGAAATAGAAATCGGCGTTTAAATACCTCGTAGATAAGAAGTGGGTGCTAATTCCATTCAAATAAACTCACAGTCTATGAGCAGCGGCTTGAAAATGGCAAGTGACATACCAAGTAGAAAACAAAAGACCTCGCATGCTACAGAAGTTCCGTAAAGAAAAAAGGTAAAGATGCAGCAGACAACATTTTAATGTTGCCTGTTACACTACGTTGCTTAAGCATTAATGCTGAACAGCATCGAAATGCAGTGAGCGTTAGGACGCGTCAGAAGCAGTTTCTGAAATCTCGAAGCAGCAATTTCTTTTTATGGCACGCGTCAACGTCGGGAAGACCATCACACGTTGATAAAATGAATCTTCGAACTATAGCCTGAAGAAAATCTGCAACATAAACTGAATGCAAGCGTACAAACATCACCTGTATAACCTTAAATAAGTTTTCCATCACATGCATGCAGCGCGGTGGGCAAGGGAGGAGAACGGCCTCCTCGTGCTCAGATTGAGAATCAAAAACTCCAGTGCATTGCTATTCGTTTTTCATTTCTTTCTATACACTAAAATTACCCTTACCTTGGATAAAGTAACTACAAGTGACGAAAAAGAGGTGTTGTATGAAAATCGCATTTGCAAATAGGAACTAAATTAAAATTGTCAGTAAAGCCTGCCAGCTCTTATATCCACGGCTTCAATAAGCCGCTGTTCCAGATACCTCAGATAGGCCGTCCTAAAATGTTCTTTTGGAAATTTAAAGAATAAAAAGTTCATACAAGTAAATTATGAAAAGCGCGACATGCGGTTTTATAATGCATGAAGCGTTTTCCTCATTTAATTTTAAAAACTGAAATGCAGCACTTGAGATGGAGAAATACAACAGCCCAAAAGAGTCTAGTGTTTTTTCCAGTAGCAATGCTAATCATAAGCGCACTTATTCGAATCAATATTCAATGCTTATGTAGTGCTTTAATCGACAGCACGGTTTTATTTTTCTCCCATTCCTTAGGTACAGAATATTTATGCAGTATTTTTTTTCTGTTATCTATCATTTCTTCAGAATTAGAGTAAATATTCAGAATCTTTCATATAGTACACAGTAAATATACAATGCTGCGTACATATTGACTATTACAAAGTACTTTGTTTAAATTGTGGCATTTTATTAATATTTAATTTTGTTTATGCCTGAGTAATTGCGGAGTATCTTATGTTGATTAACCCATTATCTTTTTATTTGAAGTGCACTGTCACTTCCACTTCCGTTAGCTCTCACCAGGATGCAAATGAGATACGGGTATTTAAGAACAGAGGTCTTGGAAGTTAAGAGTTTTTGGTAGCAACGTCTTTATAGTCTTTTATAGTTAAGAGTTTTTGGTAGCAACGCTGTACGTAGTATTATTGTCTCGCCAAGCTTTTTAACTTACGCTACACGGCGTTAACCATTTTGCTAGCCGAATCAGAATTAGAATTTGAGTGAACGCTTGTTAGACTGTTGAACTGTACATCTCCAACATCCAATTAGTTTTAACTTCCCATTTCTGTTATCGGAAATCTCGTAAGCTGCGGAGATTTATATTCTAAGCATTTGTTCAATCGAAAGTCTTAAATGAAAGGGTTGCTTACACTTTTGCTACTTTCACAGACGGGAAATAACTCGTCTGACGGCCTTAAGAAATTCAGTTAATTAAGGAGTAAAATCCTGCATAATTTAATTATTTAACTTTACTGCATTTACGTATATAACTTGGACATGGCGTTATCTATATTGTTCAGAATAATCTTAGAGCATGTTATCCACAGATACGAAGACACTGTTGCATAAAAAAGCATTTAAACATCCAATGAAAATAATAATATACTTTGCATTGTAAAGGGTCATTCCAATGAATTGTCATTAATGCTCAAAGAATTTAATGAGTTACTCTGGAAATACATTCAAGATAACGAATCCACAGGCCAGATTCATAAACAGAGAATATTCGCTCAGTAACGTGACTTTCTATAAAATGTTGGACTAAATGAGATAACTGAAAGAACATGTTATCGCCTAGGAGTTATATAGCGGACAGCCGAAGTGATGTAACCCGAATACATACATTCTATTAAACTTACATGAGACATATTTTGGGGTATTTCCAGAACTCCAAAAATCATACCAATTAACGCATAAAACCTAAGCTAAATGCACAGTCCAACAGAAATAACTTTTAAAGAACAGAAATAACTTTAACTTTAAAACTGACAATAAAGGATAGCAATATCAGCACAGGGAAAATCTTAGAAGTGGAGACAGCGTTGAACTGATTTGTCGAAGATGATTGGCCATTACAATCTCTGTTGCCAGGATGTAGGGGAAAAAAAGTTTGTGCATTGTATTCATTCAAGTCTACTGTTTCTTTGCCTGCCACAATCCAACTTCGACGCATATAAAGCCTCTGCTTGGTTGATGCTACAAGCTGGAAATACGCCAGTATGGCTTCATTACTTAAACTGACATTTTCTTTCTGCTATACAGTTTGTTTCCGATCAAAATGTCGTTAAGAACTACCTCTCTCTTCGCTTTTCATTGGGAAACAGAAAATTCTCTTTGGATTTCTTTCATAAACTGAGAAAAGTCCTAATACATGGGTAGTAAAAGCAAAGTGGCGTAAAGTGAACTTTCATAAATTGGAAGATACCATTAACTCAAAATAAGCTGGTCTTCTGAAAAATTGTTCGCTACGTTCGTGATTTTCTAAGTAGTCGTACTTGACTGGCAGTTTTCTTGCTCGCCATTTAACACCACAGATCTATGGCTATACAATAAATAAGTGCAGAAATAAAACATCACCACTTCACTAACCATTATGCCACCGAGCGGAACCAGAAAAATGGAGAACACGGACCATTGCGCCTACCGGGCATTGAACCCCCATGCTAACTTTCCGCCTACAAGAATGAGTTTCCCCCCTTTCTCTGAAACTGTAACAGAACTACAACAGGACTTCATAGCAATGCAAATGAAAAAGATAAATATAGAAGATCCAAAAGTCACTACCCATTACTGATAGGGTCAAGAGGTTAGAATAACCTCCTTGGTTAGGGTGAACCAGTACTCTGACTTTATTAAGTAGACCACATAATTATTTACAAAAATGTGTCTCATTGTGTAAGGTTGAGTTTATACATGTAATTTCTTACGCTGATATCTTTCCTGCAATTCTGTTGGTTCATCAACTCGGCCAGAAAATACGAACTGAGTTTAAATAACGAGTGAAAATTAAAAGTTTGGAGAGAGAGAGAGAGAGAGATTTGACAATTTAGGTCTAAAGCCAACACCTCCTAGACAGTTCATTCAGACTGTGTTGTTACAGCGTGGCTCTTCCTGCTATTTGCTGTAGCTGGCAAGTTAGCTTTTTATTTGTTGCACGTGAGAAAGCGCGTTAGCATAGGTTCTTCTCTAATATTTGATCTGTAGTTTAAATGAACTACTACTATATTACCAGGCTACAAGCAATAGATGTTCAGTTTCTGTTAATCTCTTCATTTGTAACTTTATGCGCTAATTATAAATAAATATTTTAATTGTATTTATGCGTTTTTTCTTATCGATTGTGTTACAGAATTCTAAGTTGAAATTAGATGAAAATTCGTGAAGCAATCTGCCCCCCCCCCACGGCCGCCTAGCAGTTAAGGCCGCTGAATACTGGTAGTTCGACTCAGGCGAACGGGCTGCTTGCATAGTTGGGTTTGATGGTTTTCCATATATGTAATGTGCATGTGAGGCAATTTTCCCTTAAAAAGTCCTCCACAAAGGTATCCGTATCTTTACGCAAACAGCCCTCGTGTTTTTGCCACATTCAAATAACCTAACCGTCTGGTAATACAATACAGTTCCTCAGTGTTATATTAAGTGAAATTAAAGTGTAACCTTATAAATGTGCTGCGATGCTTTTCGCTAAAACGGACAAAAATTCAAAGAAGGAAATTTTATCAAATGGTTAAAAACAACACAACAGTTACAACACTAAAACAGTTTACAAAGCATCGAAATGGGTAGAGAATTTTAAAAGCTCGTACAGCGTACTTTCTGTGTAACTTTCGTTTTTTGGACGGAATGCAAATTGTCATAATCTGAAAGCTAACCTCATTAGATTAATTTTTTAAACTATAATCATGTGCACACAAGTACCGTTTCAAACATACTTTTCGTGAATGCTATTTGGGAGAATTACTATGATAGTACAGAAGGTACCGCACTATAATACTGTATATACGACATCTGTAGTATGTACTACTACAGATATCATGAATACTTTTGAAGCGTGCTAATATTTTTTTATTATTATTTTTAACTTTTATATTTATTTATTATTTTTTGTTTAGTTCATATACTCAGCTGAAACTTAGGAAACAACTACAACGTTAGGAAAAACTCCGTAGCATTACTTAATGTGTTGTAATACAACAAAAATAGAGGAGAAAAGAACAATCACTCAAGTGAAAATAAGCGCCCAGAAAGCCAATAAGTCAGTGTATTTTTACTTGTTTTTTGTCCACTAATTTTACAACTCATTTTAATAAAAAAATTTCATAACTTTACACTATTTATAATTCAACCAAGCTGCTCTAATTTAAGAACGTTTAGAAAGAATTATAACTACAACTACACTGCGTATCATTACTTAATGTGCTGGAATATAATAAAAATAGAGGAGAAAGGAGAAAGAACAACCACTCAAGTAAAAATTAGCGCCCAGCAAGCCAATGATTCAGCGTATTTTTACTTATTCTTTTTTTGTGGATTAAGTTTGCTACTCATTTTAATATTTTAACAAAAATTTTTCATAATTTTACACTCGTTATAATTCATCCAAGTTGCTCTAATCTTAGAACGTTTAGAAAGAGTTATAACCTTACAAATGCATGCAACTAATGTAACCTTAACTGCTGAGGCCGGCTCATATACAAGCGGTTATTCCGAAATGATTTTGTCGAGCCGCGTACATTTTCCAGGCTTTGCTCTTCATTAAATAAATTGGCAAAGATTATTCCGCTATTCGTTTCATCGTTCTTGTAACTATTCGCATAGAGTGTGCGTACAGTACGCATTTTGAGTAGAATGCCCTACTCAAAATACGTATTCTACGCGAAGAAAGCCACAGATAAGATCGAGTAAAAATGCACGAGTTCAAAATAATTTTATATTGCTTTAAAAAAAATTAAAACTTCACGTAAAATATGCTGTCATTGATTGATACCAACTGATTCAGAACTTTGAGGAATAAAATGAGGCAATAAAGAAATTAATGATTTTTGAAAAGTCTTATGAAACATATACAACGGTTAAGAGGCTAATCCAAACAATTCCGCGGCAAACGAGTTTGTTTACAACTTGTAAATCAAATTTATATTCAATTCAACAATTCGAATTCAACTAGTTACTTCACAGTGACTCCATTCCTTAAATTTTTCATAGAAGACGGTCACACATTGACACAAATGCTGCTGCATATATATAACTTTTCGGAAATGCAAGAACTATGTTTGGGAAACGTTCCAAACCGAACTGATAAGGCTAAATTTAGGCGACAGGGCACTGCGTTTGCGAGCATCAGAATCACCAGCAACTATTCATTCGCGGAATAAATGGGACTGAGTGTCAAAAGGATAGTTAAACTTGCTGACAAGAATCTAATGAACTTCCTTCGGGGATACAAAGTTCAGGGATTTCCTTCCAACTTATACCTAAACCTGATGAAAAAAAAAAAAATAACGAGGCTCCATAAAATATAAAATAAAATTCGAATATAACTCTGCCCCTAATCCATCCCACAAGAATGGTAATTGCTTGGCTTAAAAAATGGATAATCAGGTACCGACATTATTACCAAGGACGTCGTCCATGGTTAACTCGGGACAGTAAAATGGACAGGAAAGCGGGATAACCCACATTATATAATTAACAGAAAAATGTTATTAGCAATTTACGCGTATCTTCAAGCAGTTTAATCTAGAGAATAAGATCTTTTGGTTACGTAAATTAAATCAGTTTCAAAAACAATGGCACTGTAAAATTTAGGAAGAGTACACATTATCAGAAATGGAGAAACTAAGTTACAAATGGCATCGGAAAACAATACTGAGCTTGAAGCCAGCTTGAGCAATGCCATTGACAACTCCTATAAATAGGTAGGTTAGGACTGTTTTTATGGCAGTGTTCATGTATTTCGGACAGTTAAATTACATAATGTTGTACAAGAAAACAACTTCCAAATACACTAGTGCATAAAATTAACCAAATTTGCACATTATATCGAATTTTTGAAAAATTACTGGACAGATTTTAATGAAATTTGTTACGGATACATACATTTATAACAGAAAAAGATATCTACCAGTCAAAAGTCATTTTATGCGAGCATGATTATAAGTAAGGCTCATACTGTAGGATGTCCAAAACCCCACGTTAGAATATCTGACTGAAAATGGGTCTAATACGGGGCATGGTCCCCTCTCACATCCAAACAGGTCAACCCAGATTACTCAATATTACTACACTACCACCATTAACTGCCCCCCCCCGATAACTATTATTCACATTTGCTTAGTTTCTGTGATCAAACGAATACGACGTTCTCATCGGCAATATATAGTGCGAGTAAAGCGGGGACGAATTAAACAAGGGCATTACTGTATTATATTTACATGACATGAAACACGTCCACAATTGAGAATTACTCGTTTATAACTGAACAAATAATTTGATATATTTTCTCTGTTCAAGCTATATTATCCCATCCAAGCACATTTTATAGCTGCACTTTACGGAATTATAAATCGGGCATTCCACCTAAAAGCTTTCTATCTGAGCAGCAAAGAGGAAAAAAATATAGCAACGGTCCGCAGAGACTCACTGCGCCAAGTACTCACATTCCCCCTTTCCTGGTTTTTACGCAGCCTTTTGGAAAGCATTCAAAAACAAAATGCAAAAATTACCCCCAAAAAGATAAACGAAAAAATAAGATAAAAGCTGGATAAAAGATGCCAAAAATTCTAGCAATTTCTTTCAAACATATGACTCATTGTTTTAGGAATTACAGACTAAGCAATGAATATCCAAGACAATCCTTTCTTTACAGCATCGATCTTCATAGTATCCTAGTTGATTTTTAACGGAAAGTCTCAAGCTGAGTAAAAAAACTTATTCAGGAAGCAGAATTTCCAATTTTCAGATAATTGCTTTGCAGAGGTGATGGGAACATTGGGATAACGAACAGCGTTATTTCTGTTATAATTAAACTTTCCCATTTTTTTCGAACACTTTTAAGTAGTAGTTGTTTACACTATGGGAAGAAACGCAAAATTCGTGTCCTGACAAAGCAGGTACGTTAAACTCAATTTGACCTACTCTCAACACTAGTCTAATCTAGATTGTCGGAAGAATTCTCATTCCGTTACCGTTCAATAACAGTATAAAACAACTGAAATATTTTTTTTCAACTCAAAGTTACAGAACTGAAGCAGTTAACAAAAATAACTTCCGCTTCTTGCAGGTGGTCAGATAATGATTTAAATTATTTAAAAGTCAAAAATTTAAATTTAAAGCTTAACAATCTGACTTTGCTATTCCGTGATAATAAACTTGCAGGACTTTGCCAGTATAGAAGCTTAACTCAACGTCCTACAGACCTTAGTACATTGACAAGCGAGTTATCGCTTCAGCCCGACTTCAAATAAGTTTTAGAAAGATTAAAATAACTGTTTTTAATTGAACTCTTTAAATGAACAGAAGGCTTTCTTGGGCTACATATGAACCTCTGCTACTTGCGGGTATTTGAAACAGCATAAAATGAAGTTAAATTTAGGTAATGTAATCTGAAACTACTTGAGCTACCTCAAGTAATTAATGGCGTGTATTTAAAGTCGGCTAGCACAATGACTAAAGTTGGAATAACTTGGCGATAATACGTAACAGCAGTGCGAGGCTGTTTGAAGCTTTAACTGTAAAACAAACCCTCGGCTTAAATGCATAACAAATGGTTTGCATTATGGTGAGGACTACAGAAGGAAGTTAAAGGTTCAAATTACAACTGGTTAATTAACATAAGATTCTACAAACTTAAATTCCAATTAGAGACAAAGTCACCAGTTGGTAGCAACCATGCTCAAGGCACGCAATAACAGGGAAGTTTCCCCACGGAAGGCTGAGTTGCCAATTTATCTCTCAGATTCACGCTCGTATTTAAAACCCACTTCATTTATGTATTCTGGCAAACTAGACGAAACAGTAGATGTGCACGAAAGATTGAACATAAGAAATAATTGTTTTATTAAAATAAGCTTTAGATAAGACTTCCCATCAGCCGGAAAGACAGAACACTATCTAACTGTCCGATAACCAACCAGCATATAATGGCTGTCAACCCACTTGTCGTAATTTTTTATTACAGTACGTTAACTTAAATAAACGCAAAAGAATATTTTTTCAGTTAGCACAAATTTTTTTTTTTTTTTTTTGCTTTAACACTAAAAAAGTAAAAGTTAAAATAATATTTCAAAAGTCCACTGGTAAGCAAGTAAATAAGACTCATCATTCAACAAGTAAATACCACTGGCCATTCGACCCGAGTTCAAACTCCGGTGAAAGCAAGCAGTTAAAGCGCTGAATACCGATAATTCGACCAGGGTTCAAATCCCGGCACATGGGCTAATAGCATGGAAGCTTTCGTTCTTTCCCTTATTGTGTAACGTGAATACGACCATAACCAGTTATCATAGGAACAAGAGTTTTTCTTAAAGAAGTCCACAATGAAGGCATCCCTCCCCTTACGCAAATACAGCCCTCACGTCTTTTGTCAAAATCTAAATAATCCAAAATTCAAGTCCTTGTGAATGGGAGTGCTGCATGGGTGTTTTCGTGGTTTTACCGATATATAACATCAGTACAAACCAGTTCTTCCTGAAAAGTCCTTCACGAAGGCCGCAAGCAAAAAGCAACCTTTCTCTGTATACTTTGCCGTACTCGAACAAACAGCTGTAAGATGTTAAGCCTAAAATATTAAAAACATTTATAAGTTCTTTCTCTACAGCTCTGTCAATATGTTCCCAGAAACGAACTTTTTGTTGAACGCATTGAAAATTTTTGTATCTCAGTTTGCTTCAAATATTTCGTTGAACGTTAAAAATACAGCAAAAAAGAACTCGATGTATAAACAATTTCATCAGTTTCTTACAGTAATCTTTAATCGGTCTGCGGAATAAAGATATTTTTAGCCATTGAACAAATACGGCTGCCATCCAGCATAAAATCGAAAACTGGACGACTATACTCATCGCGAAAGGCTTGCACAAATTATTAAATCCCAAAGTATATAAGAATGACCATTTTACTTCATACTATTCACCGGTACCGACGATAAGCTGAATCAAACGAAAAATGGTAGCAATGCAGTTCAAATTGAAAACGCGTTCAAAATACACAAAGACCAAGGTCGTTCCTCGTCTCTATTCATTTGAGTAGTCTAGGGAGGGGATTGTTTAGTCAACATTTTACGTCATACGTTCACGCACGCCAACATTCTCTTTTAGAATAAATACGTCACTGAAGAAGACAAATCAGTGCACCTAGATTGTTTAGCGATGCGTATTCTGTACGAGTTACATGTTACTTTCTGCATGAACTGTGACGGAAAATGTTTACATTCAGCATCTCTACCATTAATAGGAACTCAATGCTAACACACAGGGTGCTATAATTTAAAAATTGTGATATTTTGCCAAAAAGGAGAGCACTGTACAAATAAGCTTTAGTATGACGTTTTCCACACTAAAACTTGCGCAGAAGGCGAAATGGACCTAGTTACGGCATAGCTTTCGATGTTTATCTGCTAAGGGAAGAATAATTTACTACAATACTTAAGTTTGTTGATTTTAAAATTAAGCATGCAAAGATTATCTGCGAAGAGAAAACTGCCTTCATGGGAGACTTTTCACAGAAATTGGATCACACCTATGTTACACTTGTGGACTTTCTAGATGAAATCGGCTTATATTCATATCACGATGATGAAAACCATGAATGACTAAGAAGGTGAGGTTCATAAATAATATAAATATTTTGAATAGCACTTCAAGATTTTTTGGATTATGTGCTTATTTACTTCGCGATATTTCTGTCCTACGATTTTCAGCACTATTTTAAATTGTACTTCTCCATAAAAAAAAACACATATGCTGAACGACCGGACCTGCTAAAAGGCCAAGAAATTGAAACCATCGAATGGTAGTTTCTTTCCGGATTCGATTCATATGACATACTTAAAAATCTAGCATGTTGC
Source organism: Stegodyphus mimosarum (assembly GCA_000611955.2). Lineage (NCBI taxonomy): Eukaryota > Metazoa > Arthropoda > Arachnida > Araneae > Eresidae > Stegodyphus > Stegodyphus mimosarum. Next base: position 19,148 of record KK120286.1, read on the forward strand.
CGCAGAGGCAATAATAGAGGTCTGAAATTAAAGGAATATCCAAAATTACTTTTAAGCAACCTACTTTAGTTACAGAAACAATGCCAAGACAATTATCAAGTTCTTGTCAAATGTGCACCAGCATATAGTTTTCGAGCCAATGCAGGCTTGGAAGCAAAAAGGCACGAATGTAACATCAGTGATATACCATGCTAAAGAAAAAGGCCTCATATCAAAAGATCCGATGGTATAATATGCTTGCTATGAAACATCAAGACATCGGGTTCACTAAGGCTTTATCCAAAAAGAGAAGAGGTTACGTTAAAAAAACATTGCATTCTGCATCAACTTTCGGTAACATTTTAAAACTCAGAATTTCCTATTTTATCCCACCTACAGCATGTTAACCCACAATTATTAAGCGTGGAATTATATGAAATCAGAGGAATCTGAGTAACTCTATACATAAGTCTCACTGAGGATCCAACGCAGCGGAAAGATTTAAAGAATTCTCTCTATATACTCGCACAGTTTGCTGTTTTCATTTACTCGCTAACTGATTTTCGAAATCATCGCATTCACTGATGGCCAACGCATACAGAAAAGCTATAATTTAATACTTAATGAGAAAAAATAAAAGCTGCGTTTTAAGATTGCAAAACTTGAATAATCCAAGAACATTTCCTGATAAACCCAGAGTATATTTCAACAAATGTGTACGACATACACAATATTTGTTGTTTTGATTGCTTCTCATGAGACGTTCGCATTCAGTCTCGCCTCTCAAACGCGTTCACTTGGAAACGACGTCGCAGCGGGCTCATCTGATTGCCTACCACATTGGGCAAGCGAAAGAAGAATTACGTCAGCTACTTACAATGACGAATGCGTTTGAAGCGCTGAAGCAGGTGAATTATTCTCTAGGGAACACTACGGAAAAGGAACTAAAAGAGTCTTTTCAGGCGGCATTTAGAAATAGAACGGTAAAAAAAATCCGGCTTTAAAACATTTAAGGAGAAATAAAAAGTGCTACAGGCTTTCCGCCTTTCAGTGTCGGATTAATGTAGTTAACACGGGGTGTTTCAGAAACGAGAAGCAGGTTTTCAGGTTTTCCTTTGTAACAATGTAATTTTTTTTTTCAATATAAAATAATGACGTATATCATCTGAAAGGAAAAAAGAGAAAGATTGTGTCTCCTATTCAGATACATCCAGTATATGATAAATGAGCTCATGTTATTTGGGCGTTAATTGTTCATTACTACAGTACCGGTTAAAATGCGCAAGAAAATCGCTCTTGGACTCTAAAATCTTCAGATCTGAATTCAACGAGACTTCTTACATCTCTGAACATTCGTAAAAAATACCGGAGCAAAAGAGCCAGATTTATTATAACGCCAAAAGTCAGTGTCAAAGTGTCAGTTTGTGTCAAAGTGTTAATGGTGAGCCTCCCCCAAAAATTCGAATTTAGAATACTAGAAATCTTAGAGAAAGTGATTACGAATTTCGTAGAAAGAGTGCGGTGTTTCAGAGCAGCAATTCGTGGAGAACGCAGACCAAACATTATTTTTTTTTCTTAAATCGGAAAATTTACCTCTTGTAACTATGTAAAAATAGTTTCCATTTTCTAAAAGTAAAATATTTTACTGGACATATTAAATCCGGCGCTTTAGTTGAGACACCCTTTACGTGCCGTTCTTATTGGCTACATTACAAAACCTTCAGCAGAAAACTTTTAAAAAAGTATTCAATAATTACTGCGCAGCTAAAACGCATGCTGTACGAAACTAATTACCTCCACGATGTATGCCAAACCATAGACGACACACATAAACTATCCAAGACAGCATGCTTTCATGTTCTCCCTGTGATGTTAGATTACATTAATGGATTAAGGTAAAGCCTACAAAAACTATCTGTGTAAAGGCAGGGACGTCTTCTTGGAGGAGTTTTATTTACGCTTCATATCAGAAAAACCGCGAAAATACTTATGTAGCTAAAGCCTGAGCTGTAACCGATTGGTTGAAACAGCTGAATACTGAGAGTTCGATCCGTGGCGAATGAGCTTTCTGCACGGTTATTTTTCAAGGTTTTCCTCCATGTGAACGTGTGTACAAGCCTGTTTCGCTTAGACAGTCCTCCACGAAAGCATCCCTCCCCTTAGTCAGATAGCCTTTGCGTGATTTCCCGTAATCAAACAGCCTAACCTAATGTATCTAGCATGTTAGCCGCATCAGAAATATATCGATCTACCAGAGTTCAGCCGTCTGCCACCCATTGGCGGGCTTCTAACGTTTCTGGTTTTATGCTCATGTAATTTCATGGGTGGGGGAGAGGAATGAAATGAGCAAAACAAGTATGTCATCTTCAACAAAAACATGATCATTAACACAACGATACATCAAAGATGACACAGAGTCTGTAGCTTAATTTTAGCTTTAGGTTTATTTAATAACGGTAAAACACTCGAGGGCTATCTACCTAAGGGAAGAGATACCTTCGTGAAAGACTTTCTAGGTATCTTAATTTTGAAACTGCATTTAAATGGAATGAGTGAGCAAGTGAAGCTTCGAAAATTTTTATACAGAACTGCTATATTAAATCGATTAAAATTAGCTCTGAAGTACCAGAATTAAGGGAAATGAGTGTGACTAACTCCGAGGTTTTCAAAAATTATATCGAAAATCAACATGACGACGATTACATCACTGACTAGCATTTGTATTCTTCCTTTGATATTATTTCAGCGTTAAGTTATAAAAACGACCGAACTTCCGGAGTGACATTTTACACAGGTGCTTCAATATCAATCCAGAAATTACTTTATAACGCACTACACCTCTACAGGCATAGAACAAAGAAAAATGATAGAGCATTACATTCATTCAGTCGACGCTGCTGGTTTAGTTTGATTTTGGCACCGAATGCGAGGACTGCCTGTTTATGTGAAGGGTTGTCTTTGTGGAGCATTTTCTAAGAAAAACTTGCTTGTATCCACCTTGCAAACGAGGAGACCATGAAAACCTTCATGCAGCCAACTTGATTGCCAAGGATTTGAAACGGGTCGCGTTTAACGATTTTACCGCACAGCCAATGGTGAGCTCGACACTGCTTAGCATCACAACAGCGTTATAGGTGTACTATCGATACCAGCACCCAAACGATACTAGTTATCTGCATATGATCGATACATTATTGATACTGAGATACTAATAATAAGACATGCACATCTGCGGCCTTTACACAGCTGTCACAGACATTCTTCCGACACTGCATAGAGTCGATAGCGGCATAGCATACAAACTGAATAGTATCGACTCTGCGTATGCTTCGACGGTGCCAAGTATTGTAATTAGCAGCATCATATAACCAAGAAAATAAAGAATTTAAATTATTGTTTTGGGGGGACCTGCACAGAATCGAAACCGGTTTTAAAGCTGTCATGTACCGGCAAGAGAGGCTGTTAATTATAAGCACCGCATTCCTGTAATCGGATGCTTAAATAGTAAATAACACAAGCAGTCAGCTTCACCAGTTTTATCAAAATATTCCGTGTTATTCACCATTTCTTTAGCAAGGGCAGTTTTCATCGAAAAGTAACAGCTGATGTCTCGAAACAGGAAATGCTAACTCCTGAAAAAGACATATTTAGAAATGAAATTATTAAGAACATTCTGAAGAATTAAATGGAAAAATGCCCGGATAGATAAGCGAACAAATGGCAAGATTGATGAAATGCCGTCAACGGTAAATGGAAGTAGGTGTTCCTCCATTATTAAAGAAACAACGACTGCGATCAATCATCTGTTTGTCATTCATATGAGTTAATGTCACTGTTTCTCATACGGCATTATGTTCCACGAAATCACCAATAACGAATGGTGAAAGGAAGCTTTTCTGAGATTATCCAAGTCTTGCCGATACACCTGGTCATTAACTACTAAAGACACAGAGCAAATTGAAAATCAAAGAACACAATACACTGTCTACAACGGCTGAATTCCTAAAATAGCGAGATCTGAAGAAAACAACTAGCAATGCTTAGTTTTCTATATGCATTTCCTCTGTCTCTTGGCACGTTCCGTACAGCTTTTGCATTACTTGGTCAAAATCAATTCTTGGAATACTTTTTTTATTCCGTCGTTACGGTTTTCCGAAATACTCTTGAAAAATGTTACCATTTAAGAGAAGATTTCACTTAGCTGTGACTACTTTGTATTTAGGGAATGCAAAGTAGTCACAGGTGCCAAATCAGACAAATAAGAGGGATGCTTAACAACAGTTATATTTCAGTTGCTGTCTATTTATATTATTTATTTGAATGCACCAAAGCACACAAAGTAGTAACTTCTTTAGGAAAGGGTCGGCTTCTACTAGGATCGCATTTAAGTACATTTTAATTTCAATAAGCTATTGTACGACAGTTGGGTTGTAGGACGAAAAATTCTTGTTTTTCGATGTAACCTGTAATGAAATCAAATTAAGAATTTCGTTCAAACTTTTTCCTCAAGTGGCCATTATTTAGAGGAAAGAAAACTGAAATCCGTTAGTAACTACTCCCGTTAATTATTCTTTAGCAGTCTGACTGGGAATGACTCAATCCTAAAATTTTATAGATGCTCTGCATATGTTAAACTAGCTTCGAGGCACGACATCAGTAGAAGAGCAACTGAAAGATAGTGACTACAATGCGAAGAGCTACACTACTACAGATAAGAACATCATAAACGTCAAGAGCACATCTGAAGTTTTGCTAATCTCTGCTACAGAATTTCCTGAATTATAAAATAGGCTAGACAGGTGTTCCAAATGTTCAGTGTTCCACCGAATAATGAATGAAAATAATAGGAACCAGCCTTTACGAAGACTTCTCTGTGATCAAATTTCATTAATTTGTTAGACAAAAATGCTTTCCTCTGGAATGCCATTGTCTCCCAATTTCAACTTAATCGCATTCGTAACATTTCATTTAAACGCGAAGCAGAATGCAGTAGATATTAAGGAAGTTTTTCTTCGAACTGTGACTATAATAATAATGTCTTTTCGGGAAGGTAAAAGGCAAGCATTTTGTAAAGTGAGCATCAAGCTACAGATAATGGGTATTTTTTTTAATCTTTATTAATATAAAATCTAATGAATTATCCCAGTTTATCATCTTTACGAATTATGCAACACCTTTACCACCTTTACAAATTATGCAATTTCGTATTTATGTAACACCTACAATTCTTACATGCCTAAAAATTCCTCTTTCAATAAGTAAACTGTTAAGTCCAGATATTAATCCTCTATTCAAGTACTGATTCATATACATGGTCAAATTTCTGTTTATTATTAGCATCATGATTGCACTCAAACCGCATATATTATTATACTCAAAATTAAGTGGCCAATTTGGATTTTTTTAAAGTCATCCTGGACGACAAGCTAGATTAAAATCTCTCGCAACTGGCACCCAATTAACCGTGACCGAAATAACGGTATAAATTTAAATCCAAAATTTTTATTTATGAGATTAAAAAATATATAATATGCTAGCAATCTGAAGACTTAAATGTAGAAAAATTGGTGTTACGCTTCTGCTGCCCAAGGTAAGGAGCTTTATTCAACAAATAAATTATCCAGAATACAAGATGAATTACCGATCCCTTTTTATTCGTCAATAAGGAAACTTATTGACGAATAAGGTAGTGTTCGTGGATTTTAGATACAATTCATATTGAAAGAAGCCACATTTACTTTGTGTACGTAAAAAGAAAAGCTCTTAGACCTAGGAAAGATGTAAAAACATTACGTAGCTGTTGGTAAAAACTATGGCCTATGCTTATGTTCACAGATGACAAGTCGACCGACGAAAATTCTCTTGACTTTAAAATATGTCCGGTGCCCATGTGCGACATCTTGGATTTAGTGACATGTTCAGGGAACGTTAGTGTTAATGAAGAGCGTGTACAGGCTTGGTTGGACGTACAGAATTTGTACCCATCAAATTATTTCAAGATAGCGATGAAATATTCGAACTTATACTGAGAAAGGAGAAAAATGAGAAGGAAGATGAAGATGACACGTATAATAAAAGATTTACCCGGATGGTTTGGTTTATTTGATTACGGCAAAGGCATACACTATTCTTGGTTTTTTTGCACTGATCTATCCATGTATACAGTAATCTGCTTTCGCTGAAGAGGAAACTCAGGAGAATTCCACAAACTGGACATCTTGAAACAACCAGAACACCAAAATCCTAAAATGACACACACGTACAAAAAAAAAGGGGGGCGAAAATGATGCCTTTAAGCAAGCCACATTACGTTGTATGCGTGTGCAAAAAGCTAAATCCGATATTCCGTCAAAGACTATGAAAACTGCAGTATGCGGTTCACCGTTATGCTGAAGCACTGGAATTCAATTCCTATAGAAGGGATTATAATCTGCCATCGCACTGGTAAAATATATGAAGAAGTGTAAAGACATTTGGTGGGATGCTATGGGCTTACGTAAATTGCCACATAAATACTTTTTGGTACGATTGTAAGTTTACAACAGTGATCTCAAACTGGAGGCCCGAGAAGACATTTCAGTTATGTATTTGTTGCAAATACTGTGTTGAAAAGATTAAAAGATTAAAAGATTTCAGTTATTTGAAGTCCAAGTTTACCTTATTTTCACTTTTTATAAAAACAAACATGAATAGCGCACCAGAAAATCTATGAATGGAGTTAATTTATAATGTGATATAAATCTTATTCGAAGATTTGAAGATACAGATTTTGGTAACTTTTATTCGTACTTTTCAAAAAAATAAATACGCTCAGTTACGAATTTTCGCACTAAAAATGAACGCTTTTTCTCGCAGATAAAATTAATGAGAAAAAAACCCGATTGAACAACGAGCGTGTACAATCCGTGATAAAGATAATTTCTAACAATTTCTCTCCAAAGTTACAAACTTCATCAGAATAGAATTGGCATCAAGTGCCAAACTGCAGTAAGAAATAAATAAATTTATAATTATTTACATACAAACATATGCATTTTTATTTATGAGTCTAAGAAAAATTTAAGGAATAAAAGAGACTAAATTTTATTATTTATTCTCAAATTTTTCTCCATTTTGTAAATCTTCTCTAAAAATATAAAACGTTAAACAGGTTAGAAATATTTGAAAGATATGTCAATCCAAGCACTTAATATTATGTTGTCAATATATTCGACTTGCACAGAGTAAAAAATCTCAAGATGAAGTACTAAAAAGTAGATTCCAGACAGAAAATAAATAAAAATTGACTTTTTTTCTTTGCGATATTGTTAATATTGTTTACGTATGTTTTGACAAATATTTAGCAAGTGAAATTTAAAATATTTTTTTGTTTTGTTAATATCATTTTTCATTTCGTTAAAAAACAATTCTGGCCCGCTAGCTGTTTTCACATCATGAATTCGGCTCGCATGCAGTTTCAGACTACTGATTTACAATCATAAACCCTTTCTAATAATAACACACACATAAATACGTTTTGGTGACAAGGCGCGTTGCCTCATCAATACTTTTTCGCGCTTCTTCAGTGAATATGAACATAAAAAAAATTCTTTTAAATAAAACCTTGAATGTATCGAAATATTGATGTTCGGCCAGTTAAATATTTGGTAATCTGCCCAGTATTTGACTAAAATTGTTTTTCAATGCATTTTCCTTTTTTATTGTGTCCACTTCGATAGTCCTTTATAAGAAAGAAAATTAACATACTACTACCATTCAATTCTAATAAATTAACATACTACCAATCCAGTTTTTCCTAACGCTTTTAAAATTCTATTAACTTAATTTTTCAGTTTTCGTTACTAATTTCGCCGACAGATGGCGCTACCTTCTTGTTCGCTTTATTGCAGTAGGATATAAATAGGATCGTTAAGCCTGGTGCTTTCCAGTCTTGCAAATTTCTTTGCTCCTGATGAAGAGGGGCCTGTTTGCCCTCGAAATCGATTGAGTTTTTTAGTCTAAATCTGTGCCAAATACAAGGTTTGTTTCTATACTAGTTTTAAGCAACATACTACTAGCCGTAATGGTGTAATTAAGACTGTTGAATATTGGTAGTTCCATCCGGGTTTGAACTCATGCAAACGGCTTGGCTGCATGTTCGGTTGAGGTTTTACTCATGCATAGCATTTATGCAAGCTAGTTTCCCAGCGGAAACATTCATAGGCTTAGGCAGATAGCCCTCAGAAGACTTGCCATATCCAAAAAAACCATAAAAATAACTATATAATTTTTTCTTATTTAAATTTAATATGTTATGATGCTCTTGTTGTTTTTGTCGTGCAGTACTGTAATATGTACTTATCATAAATTATAATGGTAGCATCAGTTGTGATACATGGGTGAGAATTATGAAGGAAAAATAAATATTAAAATAATAGATTAGATAATGTATGATATGATGTGGATGTGTATGAATACTTCATTTTTTAGGTTCCCGCTGCTGCTGAAACAGAACTACAAACAGTACCTGAAAGAAGTTGGTCCAGTATAACATTTCCGCATAACCGTGCACTCCACAGCTCAAGACAACTTTTGCAACCATACCAGATCATGCTGAGGTGGACTTCTCACCAGTTGGTATAGTATTAGCTACATCACCGAGTACCTGTATTTGCAACAGGTGCAACATACATTTCATCAAGAAGAGCCAACATCGGTAAATCGAGAGGGTGTGCTGTGCCAGGCTGGGAGACACTGGGCTTGTCAGACCTAATGGCATAAATTACCGCCTCTTCCATTCCCTTGACTACAGACTTCTGTAAGAAAGCCTTCAACAATGAGGAAGACTACTGGCGATCACTCATGAATTTTTCTACACCCGAGATCCCCAAATCTTATCGTCAGGGCATTGGCAAAGGGTGCAGGATGCTGATGAATATTACAGTGAGGCTTAATGTTGAGTACCATATGCTATATGTCTGTTTGTTCCAATGATCACGCAAGACAAGATCTGTTTACCTTGTATAGAACGCTATTACAATTAAATTCTGAAATAAAAATTATAAATTTGGATTTCATGACGATATTAACTACCCTGTAGAAACTTCAGAAAACTTTTTCCGAATATATTAAAATGACTACTACATTGCATGCATGCTTTCTGAGATTTATTGGTTTGAAGTGCTCCAGAGTGTTAACCTGTAAAATGCTTTAACATTATAAGAAATTGTAAATAAAAGCACGTGCTTTACAAGTAAATTTACCTTATGTACACTACTTAAAGGAGGCTTGGGGATGAGGGGACCCAATCGCAAAACCTGGTGATGACGAATTATCATCCACCAACTTTTAGTTCGGGGGCCACGCGTAAAGTCATTAGGATTTTTGATGCTGGAGACGTGAAAAATGTGCAATCCCTCGCAGGGACTCGAACTCTGGACATCTTGAATACACGTTAAGTTACTTTCAATTATACCACGAAGGCATGCGGAAAGGAGGGAAAAAACACTTTATAAACTTTTAAAATTTTATGAATGTATATACTGCTTTCCTTACAAGTATAATAATGTATGCTAATTATTCAGAAGTATTTGTTATCAAACTCTGAAATATTCTGATTAAATTATGAATAAACTATGCATCTGCATTTGATAGGTTATACGAGTAGCTTTGCGCTGTGAAATTAATTTTGTCAAGCAGAATATAAGTGATATAATCTATTAAGGTATGCTTACATGTATTGCCTGTACAACATTCGGTATAAAGGTATTTAAGTGTAATTTTATGTAGCAGTTACACTAAATTTGTTCTATGTTGGTTTAAATACGTTCTTCATTAAGGATTTGCAGTCATAATTTTAGGCTTATGTTTTTTCATTAACTTATACTAAATGCTTACGTTTCTACATAATATGCTACTATGAGATACATTTAGGCTGCAGAAAAATGGAATTTGCTTTTCAATAAATAGAACAATTTGAATAGCTTTCTAAGATTTTCTTTGTTACACAAGTACATAAAGATTAAATTTTAGCATGCTTCATAATACATTTCAATATACCATAAATAAAACATGGTTTAGAGGCTTGTGCTGAGCAATTTTCAAATAAAACTTGTTTCTGTGTGAAGAGGGGCAAGGGAAACATCACAGATCCCGAAAAACACTTCTACAGAATCTCCAAATTTCAAAAACTTATAGAAGTGTCATGGAATGTAAATGAAAAGAATTATGTATAGAATATTTTTATATCTGATCAGGTAAATAGCTATTAATTATATATTAGAAACAATGTATAATTTCAATTTTATTATAGGAAAGCAATTTCTCTTTCCAGTTTAAATATTGCTTAATCTATTCTTGTAGCTATGTATGTTCATAGAACAGCAAATTAGTACGAGATAAAATCACCATAAGGATGTAAAATAAACCAAGAAACTTTTCATGCATATATTAAATCTGCTTTTCGTAATATATGCAGGGTGTATTAAGTAGAATTAAACAACAAAGGATAATAATGCAATTTAATTTACAAGTACATATATATCAAACAGGAATTTTTACTGAAACTTATAACTAGCTGTAGTATAGCTGTGCAGTGACTACCAGTGGAATCATTGTCTATTCACATATCTCCTGAATTTTTTTTATTCAACCGTAGCAAATGGCAATGATATTTTAGCTTATTTCTGTTGGTATGTAAGGCACTCAATTTTGTAAAAATATATTTTTACATACTAATATATAGCAAGTATGTATTTTACTGATATATGTTATATCATTCTCTCAAAACTGAATCATTATCCTATACAAATAAGCCAGATTGTTGTAGGAGCCGAACTACCAATAATTATTGCTATAGGTGTGCTAATAAGCTTATATGCTAATAAGCAAATTTTCTTATTTGCATAGGAAATACGCACAGCCATAGCAGTAATTGAATAAAAATTACCAGCAGAAGGAGCAGCAGAAAATGATTATATGAAATTTTAATGCCTCAGCTCTCAAATAACTTCCTATACCTTACAGTTAATGATTCAAAATAGTTACAGTTAATTGTAAGCACAATTATAATTAAGAGTCTCAGGTATTCTTTACTCATAGTTCAACATATCTACACTCCCAATTCACGGTTCAATATAGTCTACGTATGGTTCAACATACTCCTAATTCAGGGTTCAATATTCTCCTTTCTTGCATCAACGTACTGCCAATTCATGGTTAAACATACAAGTATAACCAAATAATGGTCCAACCAAAGCAGCAAATAATAGATTAACATTTCACAGTCTTTTGGATGTAACTTTTTTGATATCATAATTTGGGGAAACCTTTAACTACATTTTATCGGCGTACACGATCAATGAACATAATACCACAGAATAATGTAATCTGAATTTTTAACAAATTTATAGCAAAACTAAAAGGTATGAAAAATAAATATAAATAAAGGCATGAAAATAAAAAATATGAATGAATATGAATGGTATGAAAGTAAAGGTATGAAAATCGAACTTCTCTTACAGAGTTTTAAAATATATCATAGGCTGGTGTTCGTAACTGCCTCTACCTGTATATTTTTGCATAAAATTCAAATAATTCCCACTGCCTCCTAAAACGGCGAAAAAAAAAATACTCTGCCAAAATTTAAACGCAATTAGATAATTGATGCATCACCTTTTTTTTTAATGCATAAATTATAGAACGATACACGAAATACCAAAACAAAATTTTAATAACATGGCAGCAAAGTGAAAGATTTCTCGGGGGTCCATATTCCTAAAACTGGGATATTCCGAAATGGCAAAGTTTATGATGAAAATTACTCTATCTTATAGTAAAGAAACAATCTATAATTTATAGCATACTCTAGCGGAAATGAAAATGCTCGAATGCCGCATGGCATGTGTTGGATACAGTCATGAGTGTGGACTTAACAATAAAAATGCATCGTAATGTTTATTACAACACACCTTTATACGGCAATAAAGTTACAGAGCTGGGAATATAACGGCGTCTGAAACGACACCGACCGACTAGAATGAATAATTTTACTTAACCTACCTCCAAAGATGTACATGCTTAACCGTAATAAACGCGAAGAAAAGTCATTCACTTGATAGCAGCCTTGTTTACATTTTAATGCAAGCCTAAATCTCCCAAATTTTAATTACGTCAGCGTCGACAAACCTTTAATTTCTGGAACGGATACATGGCAAGAAGGATTCCCGATGGTTTCGTACGTTAACAACATTCGCTGTTCTGAAAATGAAGAGGCTCTTTCTTAATTGCGTTAATGACATTTACGGCTTTCATTAAGATCGCCAATATTGTGAAGTTTTTCTTTAAGAACCCATGAATTAAACCTTTTAAAGTTTTACATTACTGTAACAGTGACTTTCTTTGGTCGTCCCAAACCTCTTCTTCAAATAAATATTCATCAAAGATTTATTCGCAATTAGCATTCGAATATCACAGGAAACTACAGAATGAGCAGCTTTCCGCCTGAAAGACTTTCAGCTTTTTCTGCTCATTTTATTTTTTAAAAAAAATCTGAAAAGGTTTCAGATTTTGAATTACGTCCAAAGGGGCGTTTTTTTTTTTTTTTTTTTTTTTTTTTACGTTTTATGGGTTACCTTTGTTTATTAAATATCATGTTCTTCGCACTTAAACCATAAAATTCAGTTCAACAGCAATATCACAAAATGATTTTAAAATGAGCATAGCTTTAGAATTTCCGATACACAGTTCCGCGCGCGCTGAAGATTTTTTCCCCCCGTAGACTGTTGCCATTGCTCGCTTTTAAATCGTTGAGTTTGTTCATCGAAAATGCGTTAAAGTTTTACAAAATATGAAGTAGATAATAAAACAAATTCCAAATTTGGGCTTCCACGTGCGCATATTTGGGTGGAAACGTGCGCATATTTGGGTGGAACGTTGGATGGCTCTAGGTACCGTTGTTTTATCACATTTGGAGAAATATATATGCATTTATGCAGATTCTTCATTATTTAATTTCTTTAAACATAATACAGGGCGACAACATTTTGTGGCAACAATTTGAAAAGTGAATCGGGCATTTATAGTGAATCAACGCAAAATCGCAAAACTTAAACAATAGTCCTTCAGGGACAAAAGCCCCTTTGGACTAAAAATTCTTTGGATACAAAATATTGATATAGTGGTGATATAAATGTTAGATATTTTTTTACACTTTTACAAAGAAATGTTACACTGTTAAAAGAATGTTACATTTTACAGAGATTATTCTGTGAAGTACAAAATTTTGTTACGAGTTCTAACACAGATGTTATTATAAAGGATTTTAAAACTGTAAAATTTTTGACAAATTAAAGCTTTATTATGGAATACTTTACCAAGAGTAATGCAAAGTGGATGAGCAGAATTGTTAGCGGATACTTTTGACATAAGTTCCGAGAAAGTATTTTGCAAATTCTCAGAAAGTTAAACAATTTAGAGAAATTATTTAACAAAATCAAATAATGTTACAAAAATAAAAATGAAACTAAAAAAATAAACTAAATAATGAATAAATAAATAAACTAAAAAATTAAAATTAAAGTAATAAAATAATATTACAAAAGTAGGTACTATTATCATTAAGATTATAAGCCACTTTTGTAACTCCTACTTACATTAATATCTAAAAATTATAAATTAAAATGAGAATCATAGTGCTTTGACATTGTCGTTGTTTATAATAAGATAGTTCATTAAAGTCTGAAGCTTCTGGCTAAGAGATTTATTTATTCCTGAGAATCTACTAAAACCATTCACGAGCACTGTTTGTTGAACAGGGCAAAAAAATTATATCTTTGGTTATTTGACACTGAAAAAAAGTAACAGTCTAACGTACCTAAGTACACCACAAATGCAACTGTCTGTGTTATGTAGCCCAAAACGAAATAAGTAGATCACAAAAAGTCCATGAGCTGTCAGAAGATAAGTCACAGCACTATCTGTAGAAACTAATTTACGTGCGGAGATGGGTAAGAAGGTAAATGTTCCTTCTTCCAGTGACTTCTTATGGAGATAAAAATTTCGGTTATGACATGATCTTTTTCTAAACGAGATTTTAAGTAAGAAATTGGATTAGGCAAGGAAATAATTTATGTTAAAATACTGTTTGCAGCCTCTCGTGCTAGCTGATCAGCAATCTCATTGCCGACAGTACCCATTTGGGCACATGTCCAATATAATTTTGATTTCGTACCTGTTGGAAAGTGCGTTAACAGATATTGAATATCTCTCACTAATGGACAGCGACTTTCCCCTACTATAGCTCGAAGACTTGAAGCATTGTCAGATATTATACTAATTGTAGAGAATATTTCTGCACATTTAATTGCCTCTCAAATTGCCAACAGTTCTGCTAGATGATGGAATTTGATTGTTAGTCCAAAGGGGCTTTGTCCCTGAAGGACGTTTTGCGATTTTGAGTCGGAAACATTAAATGTCGGTTCACTTTTCAAACTGTTGCCACCAAATATTGCAGCCCTGTATTATATTTAAAGGAATTAAATAATGAAGAAAGTGCAAAAATGTATTTATGTTTCTCTCAATGTGATAAAACAACGGTACCTAGAGCCATCGAATTTTGAATGACGTAATCCTGCTGCGAATATGGGCATCTGGAAGCCCAAATTTGAAATTTGTTTTATTATCGATTTCATATTTTCTAAAACTTTAACGAATTTTTGATTAACAAACTCAGGGATTTCGAAGGGAGCAATGCCAACATTTTTATCTCCAGCGCGTGAGACTGTATAGGAAATTCTAAAGACATGCTCAGTTTAAAATTATTTTGCGATATTGTTCTTTAACTGAATTTTATGGTTTAAGCGAGAAGAACACGATATTTAATAAAAGGTACCATAAAATGTTAAAAAAAACGCGCCTTTGAACGTAATTTAAAATCGGAGACCTTTCAGATTTTCTTTTTATTTTTTTAATTTTGCTTTACAGGTTTTAATTTACATTCCATTGTAAAAAGGCAATTTCTCTCATGAAACAGGAACAGCGCCATACGATTACCTTTATATAGAATGGAATGACGAAAAAAGTAGATTTTAAGAAATTGGAGACGAGTAGTTTGAGGGTTCAATGACACTTTTTCCCCCTTTTCTTTTCTGCTAAGTTTGCTAAACGACACTTATCAGTGGATTATTAGTATTTCGTGCTTTTGATTTCCAAAACTCACTTTATTTTAAAAATAAGAAAAAAAAAACTGCTTTATAACAAGAAACATTTTGCACTGAGAAAAGGCCTAACTAGACTTCCAAGAATTATTTTAACACCAAAAGTAAGTAATACATTTCAGGTTATCAAAACTTCAAATATCAAACAATGCTGAAGTTAATAGTGCTCTAACATAATTAATTAAGCAACTAAGGGTGAGTACTGAAATCAGATACATAAAACTCCCATAAGCAAATTTGTTTATAAATCAATACGCTGGCAGCGCAGCATTTTTCCTATCGTGAAATGTATCTACGAGTGATTTAGCACTCAACAATAATCTCGCCCCCGCCCCCTTAAAAGGAATTCTTATTCCAAAACTCATTGCTCAAAATCGATTCTGAACTGTCAAGAGCGTCCACACATCAAACAGGTTCAAACCTCTGTTCAATAATAAGCCACATATTAGGCACAGAAATGTCAACTCAGAAGACCATTGTGCATGTGATGTGCTAATAACCCACCCACGCTACACGACCAAATGGCTCTTTGAGACGATGGAAATTCGTTGTTTACATTAACAAAAATTAATGCTCATTGTTCATGGGAAAGGCAATGGTTAAATAGAATCGTGATTTCTAGCGTCAATAGCAGACTGGCTTATTTCTTTGCGCGAATATATACCAACGACGCAACATTTCTGGTTTTCTCAAATGTTTCGAAACATGAATGGGACATTTTCCACCCATTTAAAACATGAAGGAATTTAATCAAGAATCAAAATGTATCATTCAACCAAAAATGGAGATTAACAGCGGTGTAATGTAAAAGTAAAGTTTCTAAGCTAAGCTGTTAAAAACTTAAATCATTACTCGGTATCATACCATATGGCATATACCAATTTTTTGGTCAAATGCCTTTTAGGATGCTTGATTAATTCCAGCGGTCTATTCATTTCGCGCACATTCATAATTTTGCAAAAGAAAGGAACGCATGAAAATTTCTTCTCTGTGGAAATGAGATACTTGATAGGAATTATTCAGATTTGAGGTTAAATGACACGAAATTGCATATACATACTATTAATACGAAATAATGGAGTTATTTCTAATAGATTTTTAAGGAAATTGTGTGAACTGAACTGCGGTTGTGCCCTTTAGAGACAGGTCATAAAAAACATAAAGCCATCCTTAAATTCTGAATGTTGTTTGAGAGGGATAACATGAATAACTCATTATAATATCGATGACACATTTATCAAGTAAATTAAGGTTATGTAAAGGCGTGCTAAAACTTGTAGTTTGATGGGGACCTTGGGAATATTTAAATGTGATTTTACATTGCGAACATCCAAGGATATTGTTTGCATACAGTGCGTACAAGCTAGCATGGTAATGCTTCTCAGATAAAAGAGAAGCTATCAAACATTGTTCCGCTGCACAAAAAGAAAAAAATCGGCAGAAATGTAATATACGCTTTTTTTTTCCCACTGGACTTGCAGATTTCAGTATTCCAATAAGTTCAGGGTAAAAACCTAAAATGTCTGGTACATTAAAAATATATTCTATTGTTAACCACCCCTGACTGATAGGATACTTGTTCGAAGACAGTTCGTCGAAGACTAAACCCAGTGGTTTTCATTTCCAAGAACGTTGTCTGGATATCATCACAAGGAGTAGGCCAACATTACAACCGCTAGAAGGGGTGACCAACAACCAAGCCTTGCGTGGCAATCGAACCCACATTCTCTATCCTGCTCCATGATACACTGTCCAAAGCTAACCATGATACTGTCCAAGGCGAAGCCATTAAGAGATTCTTTTACATAAAATTTCATTTCCAAAAAGGGAGGAAAGAGGTCAAAATTAAAAATTCCATTTTCATTTTATACAGATGTAGAATTATTTGTCCAGACATCGAATAATAACACCGAGATTGAGCTGCTTCCTGACCCCTTCTCCCTCCTCCCGGCGGACTCCGTTTTACAATGCTCTAAGGAATACAGTTTTCTTCCCGTTCATTTCCGCATCATAAATACACAAAAAAACTCTTTCAAAAGTATCTTCATTTGAATCATCAAACTGAAATTACAACACATTTCAACAATAAATGGCACTCCATGTTGGAAGAACACAGACATCAACTCGAAGACACCATTTCTACGGTCCACTTTTTTTAACACCTGGAAAGTCCATATTTCGATTACTATTTTCATTTCGCCAATCGTTTCGCGTCTGCAGAATTCACCAATAGGCAAATTATCTCCTAACACACAGTGGTGTCAACCCTTCTGCGTAAAAGGTATATGCAGCCATCATCTTTAAGAACAATTCGTGTTTCCGTGCGTACCCTCCCCTATGAGGTTAGAAATGAAAGAACACAAACCCTTCTTTCATTGTCTTATGTGAAATATTACATCTTTAATTTAGGCAAAGAAAACGAAGCCCATCTGCACACTTAATTCCAACTTTGACCGACAGATTCTGGGAGATAAATCTAATTCTTCCACTTAAGCTACCACTAATCTCTCCTAAGGATTTACAGCTCTACAGATTTTAAATACCTTCAAGTCGTAAGACACTACAACGGCATCAGAATCAATTAGCATTTGTTGGCCATTATACCGTCCAAGACGCCATCTATGAGACTAAAACGGAGGTTTCATTCGTAGCAGAAGCGTATCTGTCACTGGAAATAGAGGTGTCGTTAATTTATATACACACTGAAATGTAATTAACCAATGAAATACAGGGTAAGTCAAATGAATGCTCCAATTTCATAGGTGTACTATGCAAAATGTAATAAATGTATTCATTAAAAATGTACATACATGCAGAGGTAATATAAGCAATATTGTAAGCAACAATGCATAAGTTTTGAACAGTCGAAACAACGGATGGCATTGGGAGTTCAAACACCATCAGCGTCCTTGCAATACAAACCGGGCAGAAAAACAACGTTTTCGTAATATGACGACGGAACAGCAAAAGCGTTTTGTGCCCTTGAGTTTCATGTTAGCAAGTCTATTGTTTAATGCCAGTTCCGAACAATATACGGACAGACAGCGCCAGATCATAAAACAATCAGTCGTTGGTATGCTAAATTTCAGGAGACAGGCGGCATTTGCAAAGGAACATTAACAGGTTGTCTTTCGGTAGGAGAAGACGTAGTTAAGTGTATTGAAGCCAGCCATGAAAGAAGCCCTCAGAAATCGACATATCAAGCTGGACGAGAACTAGGAGTATCCAAGAAGACTATGTGGATAGTTCTTAGGACACATTTGCACATGAAATCGCATCGTTTGCAGTTGGTGCAACATCTGAAACCCGAATATCAGCCACGTCGATTATCATTCTGTGACACACTTCTGACACGGAAGGAAGATGAATTTTCGAAAAAGTTAGTATTCAGTGATGAACCAACTTCACATTTTTGGATTAGTAAATCAGTATGACGTGAGGATTTGCGGTACTGAACATCCACATTGCGCCAGTGCAATACCAACGTGATTGCTCTAAGGTTAATGTGTTTTGTGCACCCTTCCATGAAACTATCTACGATCCTTTCTCTTTTTTCTGAAACCACTGTGACGACAGCAGTGTATCTCGATATGCTCAAATTATGTATTCTGCCACAGCTACAAGAGGATATGCCTAGCTTTATTCTGCAGCAGAATGGTGCACCACCACATTTCATGTCTGAAGTGCAAAGCCATCTCTATAACACGTTACCACGGATTGGTCGCGTATCTACCATAGACAATGCACTCTTGCCTTAGCTACCACAATCCCCAGATCTCATCCCATGCAATTTTTTCCCACGGGGATTCGTAAAAGATCGCGTGTATGTGCCTCCAGGTGCCATCCGACCACGACTGATTTGGAAGCCCGTGTCACAGCTGCTAATCGCCAGCATCGATAGACATGCTACACAAAGTTCGATAAGAATTACATTTCAGATTTGATGTATGCCGTATAACAAAAGGAGCGCAAATCGAACATTTGTGAGGAGTACATTCAAAACTTTCTTATATTACCTCTGCGTCTACGTACATTTTTAATGAATACATTTATTACATTTTGCGTAGTGCACCTATGAAAATGTGGCATTCATTTTGACTTACCCTGTATAAATAAACACATTTAAGAAATAATTATAAGTTTCGCTTTACACGGTACCTTTGACTTCCAGGTTGCAACACTTCCACCTTCACCACGTTCGAGCAAACTAAAAAAGTTTGTCTTTAAGAATAAGGTTTTTGCCGTAGCGATGTGTAACTATTTATGGTAACCAACACGCAGTACTAAATCTTTCCAAAACCACCACAGTGAACAAGTAGTGTCAAGTTAGACGGTATTCTATGCATGGAGGTAGAAATAGGTTTATTCTTACTTCCATGATTCTATGTTCTCCCCGCCCGCCTGGGATCAAAGAAAGAGAAATTTGGTTTTCGCTTTAGCTTTAAATGACATATTTATTCTTTAGGCGTTGTTTTTTACAGATAGTTTAGACAAACGGTATCAGGTAGCCGATTCCTTACGTTATAAACATGACTAGTTACATAGGCATATAACTGTACTTACTCGAAAATAGGACTCCCTCGAATGTACAGCCTTCCTTACATTTTAACATTTTAATTTCTTGAACATTTGATGAAAAAAGCAATGATTCTGATTAGAAAGAAAAGTAAGCTATCTAATTAAATTTAATATTTTTTTACCAGTGGTACACAACGAAAAATAGGAAAAGGTTAATGCCACACTGTTACCCAATTATTTTCAGGCCCGACCTCCCGTTTCTTTGATCAAGGGGAGCCTCCGAAGAATCTTAAATCTTTAAATATAAGTACCTATGTAGGAATATAAAAAAGGACGAAGATAAAAAGTGCATTGAAAATGTTTAAATTTCGAAACAGACTTCTAACAATCAGTCCCTAACTTATATTTGGCACTAAAGGCTTTTTTTTAACAATGTGTGTTTCAGTTTCTTCTTGCGAGAGAAGCTTTTCAAAGTTGAAGTTGATTAAAAGACATCTTCGATCAAAGATGAGCTACGTAAACCTTAACGGTTTGGCAAGTCTTTTCACTGAAAATACAGGAGCTAAAAACTTTAATTTTGATGAAGCCATAAAAAATTTCAAAAGTCAAAGCTCACACAAAACTACGATTTTTGTTATTGACAGAAAGGTTAACATTTTTTTTTAAATCATCAAAAGCGGCAAATTAATATGCCTCTTTAAATACATGTTTGTCTGCTAGATGTAAGTTTTTTTTTATTAATCTTACGGTTTCTTTGTTTTCCAAATCATTTTAATTACTTCAAGTTAATTAAATAAACGTTAATACATCTGTGTTGTCATTTTGCATGATAATCATTCTAATAAGACGGGCCTCGGGAAGATTTCCGCCCCGGGCCTCGATAGCCGCAGGTCTGCCATTTGGCAGTAACCAGTATAGATGTTTGGTTTCCTTAATTATGGCAAAGCTCACAGGGGCTATTTCTCTAGGGGAATGGATGCCTTTGTGGAGGACTTTCTAAGGGAAACTGACTTGTATGCACGATACACAAGGGGAAAAACCACGAAAACGTCCATGCATCCAGCCCGTCCGTCTGGAATCAAACCCGGGTCGAAACTATCAGTGTTCAGAGACTTTACCGTTCGGCCGCTGGTGGGCGACCAGTATAGAGGATCCAAGACTAAACAAACTTCTTCAGCTAGAAGCGGCTACAAGAACTGGTAGAAGTTACGCAGTTTTATAGTACATACAGTGATTTCTTGTATGGATTATTTAGTATCTAAACAGTCTATCCGGTAAAGAGCTGTGAAAATTTAAAAAGGGAAATTTAACAAATTTTAACAAAATTTTTAACTATAAAAACAAAATATCAAATTCTAAAGATTTTTTTTTTTTTTTTACAAAATAAAAAAGTACAGATAAATGTGCATAAATAAAAACGCATTTCAAAATTTAAAAAAAGGAATTTTAAAAAATCTTAAAATATCGTTAATGATAATTCTTAAATGATGTCGATCATCAGCGTCACATGTTTTCAAAATTACAAATTTCTGAGTCTGTTCAAAAAATTACTTATATTTATAGCTCTTACTAAAACATGGTAAAAGCATATTACATGGCTCTACCGTGGTCCAAAAACAAGCGGAATTTTGAAATTTCGACTCTCAGGTCTGTACCAATCTCATTCACTTCTAACTAATCTGAGGGAAAGGGCGGGGGGGTTGGCGATACAAAGCGTATAATCTATCAAGAAATATTTCAAAACCACCCATTTGATTAATATTTCTTACTGAATCTTCTAATACTAATTGTAAACAATAGCATTTGCAAAGCCGAATTACATTGTTAAGAAATTTCGGTACAAGTCCGATTGTACACTCATGTCCATAAATTAAGGATAATTCGGAGTCACGCGGAAATCGAACTCTAAAATAAATATATCACCTGTAAAATCACTACACACATCTTCAAGAATCATATGCAAATTTCAGGAAGTAACCAGATGACACCGATGGTACGTCACAATGACAAGAGTGTAAAAAAGTGATATATAAGGAATACAGGCAAAGAAGTAAAATTGTTCGCAGGCGCTTTATAAGCATCTCAATGCAATAACCGAATAGTTATGACACAAAGGACGCATTTGGATGATTTTTTACGTGGTAGAATTATCGGCCATCTGGAATATGAGCGTACCCAACTGGAAGTATCAGACGAACTTGGAATTGCCCAGAGTGTCATCTCCAGGCTTTGGCAATAATTCCAAGATGATGGTAATGTGAGTAGACGTTACAGCACAGGTCGCCCCAGAGTTACAACGCCGAATGAGGACCGGTATTTGGCAGTTATTGCCAAAAGAAACAGGCGGAGCACAGCCTCAGAGTCTCGTCAGATCTCTTCAGCCACTGGTACGACAATTTCAAGGCAGACCGTGTACAGACGCTTACGACAGATTGGTCTATATGCTCGTAGACCTGTCAGATGCGTTCCACTTACTGCAACTCACTGTCGCCTGCGGTTAGCCTGGAGTAGAGAGCATGCATTGTGGACACCGCAACAGTGGGATTGTGTGATGTTTTCCGACGAGTCCAGGTTTAGCTTGCAGTCTGATTCTCGCCGGACTTTCATATGGAGAGCTCCAGGTACCCGTTACCACCAAGAAAACATCATTGAACGACACCGTTACGGTGGTGCAAGAGTGCTCGTTTGGGGTGGAATTATTCTAGGTTCCAGAACTGACCTGCATGTTCAAATTGGAACCATGACAAGCCAAATCTATCGGGACGCCATTCTGGAACAACATGTACGTTTGTTTCGGGGCGCCATGGGCCCACAATTTGTGTTTATGGATGACAACGCCCTTCCTCACCGTGCAAACATCGTAAGCGAATGCCTTCAATCGGAGAATATCACCCGTATGGACTGGCCAGCATTCTCACCGGACTTGAATCCAGTAGAGCACGTGTGGGACATGCTTGGCCGACGAGTTGCAGCCCGTCAACCTCCTCCTACATGTCTACCGGAACTTCGGAGAGCATTGCTTTGTGAGTCGTGTAATATCCCCCAAGATCTGATCGATAATTTGATACTCAGCATGCCTAGGCGTTGTACGAACTGTATTGCATCGTCTGGAAGACATACAATGTATTAACAATCATATCAACCATGTAATATTGGTTTTTTGTAAATAGGTTTTTTTGTAATTTGCTCCAGGGAGAAAAAACTGCTAATTTTTTTAATAATATCAAACATATAGCATCTTTTTTGCTCTTTACCTTTTGTTTAATAAATAAGCTTTACAAATAAGTCAAATTTATTTTGCTTCTAACTCTTCCTTTGCCTGATTTTGCATTATCCATTATTTATGGACATGAGTGTAAATTTCTGATTTTCTTCCAGACTTCCATCGAAACGAAATGTAGTTAAATGACCTTTTTCAAACAGTTTTCAGAAAATCCACATAAACTGAAACCATTAATTATGCAAATATGTATGTACATATTCAGCGGTAGTAATTTCTAGATGAAATAAATAAATAAAAAAAGAGGCTCATCAATTAAACAAAAGTTTAACAAAGGACCCATCCCTGGCGAACATTATGCAATTTCATTTATTAAAAATACCCAATTACAAGACCCTACAAGATTTTAGAAAAATACCACCAAAAAGGGGGTTCTTATTTTGCAGAATAAATAATCCCACTTCCGACCTCTTTAAATTCGCACGTCATGAGTAATACACATCTCATTGCAAAAAAAAGCTTTCTTTCACATGCTTATCATCCACATACCGTAGCATATTTCTATATATGTTTATATAGTTACATAGCATATGTATATATTTACATCGCTCAATCGACTCGGCAAAGCACACGAGGGCTATCGTGTAGGCCGAATGTGAAAACTAAATATTCACGTCTTTTCCTTTCTAGGACAAAGGAGCCAAACAATTTTTGGCAGGAAAATACATGCGCCAACGATGCTTTTGGCGACCGTTAAATTAAACGTATTGCTCTTTAAAAGCGTTCCTGTTTTTAAAGTAAATATTATAAGATGTTTTTATAGCAGGTCATTTCATTTTGTTCAATGTTTATTGAATTAACTAACTTCATACATTCCTCCTCAATTTTTTTAGAAATATTTCACCACATTTCGAAATGAGCTGATCTCGAAAAGTATGTTTCCTCGCTAGAAGTCTCAAGGTAAAACAAAAAACTTCCTAAAGGAAATTGTTTGGAGTGTATTGTTCTGTAATGGAAGAGATTATAACAGCGGTAAGCTGGAATTTCATTTACGTCAAATTGCAAAGTTTTCAATTTCTTTCTTTTTTTTTTTTTTAATAAGACTGCGTACGTTAAATGCAAAATTTTTCTGCAAAACCTAACACAGTTTTTACTTAACGTAATATTCCCTAAACTCTAAAATTTCGTGTTACGCAGTTTTCCCCCCGCACACTTACGCTCAATTCGCATTTTCAACTGAATTCCAGTCTTATAATTTTGACGGTTGCCGGCAATGAGCAAAGTGCAAGCACACCAGGGCAAAAGGGGGTTAACTAGCGACCTTGAAACCCACTTGACCCCTTCACCTGGAAGCATTCAAATATTTCGTTCGACAACGGTCTATTTTCACTGCTTCTAAAAGACCCCACTTTATTTTTACCCATAGAATAAACCGGTAAAAGGGTGATGGATGAGGGCTGGAGACGGAAGTATACTGGTTTTCTTTGTTTTGCTTTCTGCAAGCTGCAGGTGTGGGACATATACTGTAGCAATCATTGGTTTCTGATAGATTGTCTACCTTTTTATACCCACCCGCTCACAGTAACCTAATATAGCGTAATTGCAAAGTTTTGTGGAGACAGTAATAATATACAGTTACATTTATGCATTTATTTAGACTATAATTTACGATATTAAACTTTTAACACAGAGAAAATTTGCTAACAAACAACAAAGTCGTCTAAATATATGGAAACAGGATAGCACTGGGCAAAAAGGGGATTGGTCAAGTAAAAGAACTAAACTTTAAGGGGGGGTGTATATATCTATACACCCATGCATATTTCGATCTTCCTTGATCATTATAGGAAAAAAAAGGTTCACCGTGAAAGCTCAAACCGCCCACTACAGGTTGACGATCCCTGGATTATAGCACAGCACATTTTGGCTACCAGCATAATGGAAGAGAGATGCCTTCATAGAGGATTTTGTACGAGAAGTATGCTTGTATTCACATTATACATGAGGAAAACGGAGTTAGCCGAGATTTGCACCTGAGTCGAACTATCAACGTTCCAGAAGAAGAAAAAAAAGGATAATTCGTGTCCAAATTATGTGATAATACCAGATACATTTTGGCGCGTTGCGCAAAACTGAAGTTTTTAATCAAAAAGCTCTAATATTTAAATAAAAATATGATGGAAGATTTAATTTAGACCAATGATGGGCAAATTCTTTTGGAAGTACGACAAAAAAAAAAAAAATTAGCGAGCCAACATAATTTATTCTAAAACTTCAAACACATTACACAAATATTAATGTGATGAATGAAACTGCATTTTTAAATGTTCCTTTAAATTCAGGTTCCAGCTACGGTGCACTAATTCTGAGAAGTGATGGTAAATACTCATCTGTCAGTCTGTTTCTAATAGAACAAGGTGTCTTCCTAAGGTTCATATACATAAGATGAAGCAAACATAGCACTAATTTTCTGGGCGTCAGATATTAAATTTGTATAAGTTGCTTTCGATAACGATATGAAAAACTCTAATTTTGGAACGCTGAGAAACAACTGCTTGAGACGATTGTTAGATTGTAACTCGATTAATTCAAGTTTCAAATGTGACCTCACTGCTTCACAATTTATGTTGAAAGGCATGGCGAAGATATCCAAATTTGTTTGAATGGCAATGAAGGTCTTGAAATCTGCGTTCGAACTCAAAACGCAGTCAGGCTAAGTCCATTTACTCTTGTTAGCTATTCATAACTATTGTCTTCATTTACTGAGGGTACTAATTCTTAGCTAGCTGCCCAAAAAGTAGATCAAGTTTTAGCTTAAAGACTTTAAGATGGGTCTAGATATCGTCAATAAACAAGATTTTTTTTTCTTTGTAACTTGACATTTAAGCTATTTATTTGTGAAAAATGCAAAGTCTGAAAGACCATGCTGTTATCTTCCAATATTTCACACTTCGCAGAACACTGTTTCTCATGAAAGAATGACACAATATAATCTTTCAACTGCCAAATTCGCTCGAAAACACATCTTGCTTTCGTGCACATTACAATATTCAAACTGCATGGGCTGAAGAAAATCTAGAAACTGCCTGTGAGTAAGCCCACCAGATCGAATAGTATTTATAAGCCTCGTCACTACATCAAGCACAAGTTTCTATTTCAATGCATATTTACACAGCACATTTTGATGTATAAAGCAGTGTAGAAATACAAAACGGTTCCAGAGATAGTTTAAAGAGTCCAAGAAATCCACACTTTTTTCCTGTCATATTGGGTAATCAAGTCGGTCGGAATATTATATATGTTTGTTATAAGTAAACTAATATAACAATAATAATAAAATTTAAAGTTGAATGCCTTACCAGAAATTCATGAAAAATATCACACCCCTCTAACTCATCAGGTCCCTTTATCGACCGCAAGCATTCCAGTTCCTCGTAATTTCAATTTTCTCATCAACATCTCTTGCAAATAGTACTAGTTGAACAGTATCATTTACATGAGTGCTTTCATCCATAGCTATGGAGCGAAATTTACAACTGGCCTATCTGACTCTAACTGTGACGACAGATTTTTACTGGTGGCTTCGACTCTAGAAGTCACTGTTTTTCGAGAAAAGCTTAGTCTCAAAATTATTTTCCTTGTCTGGATATAAAAACATCAGAAAATTAGAGCATGTATCGTTTAACGAACTTCCAATTACTGAGAGCTTTATTACTTTTAGCAATACTGTATACTACAATGTAACTTTCTTGCATAGCTGCTTCCTGGATACTGTTTACTTTCTTAAAATAAATTTGTCGACCTGACAGTTCTTTACAGAGATTTTCTGCTTTTTGTTTTCGTAATTCGAATTCTTATGCTTTGATGTCAAGAGACGGGAAATGTTATATTTTTTTGAAGACTGCTACAGGCTACAGCTTCATTGCAGAGGAGACACACTAGGTATTCTTTACAACTGTAAAAAAAAAATATTTCTTGGTCCATTCATCTTTAAAAGCACGACACTCTGAATTAACTTTACGTTTTCTGAAGATACTTTTGGGTTGGAACTTTTCTGAATACCTCAAATAATTCAAGCAAGCACCAGCAACACTATAGGTTTGAATAACTTCATCACTATTCACAATTACGCTATCTATCCTCCATCTTTCCATTCAACGACAGACGCAAATTGTATAGTAACATCGTAAATATATTACATATTTTTTAATTTGCGGCGGGTCGGAGCTGGCCCATGGGCCGTAGTTTGCTTATCCCTGATCTAGATTACTGTTAAGGTAATTAGTACAACTGTTAAGGCACATTAGTAGTCTCATGGAAAATGTAATTCCAAAAGTGACTTAATTCAGTTGAAAAAGTAAGCAACCATAAAAAGCCATGAATAACATGACTGCACCGATATTTTACTATTCGACAATAAAACTGATACAATAATAACTTGTACACCACTCATGGCGATTTACAAATATGCAAGAAAAAGAATACAAGTTTATTTTCCTTGGTTAGTAAACCAGCATCGTTCTTTCAATCCATTAACATAAAACTACTCGTCGCCATAATTAAAATATCAGCATTCATTTCAGAAGTCACACTTAGTTGGCCCAAAGGTAAACCATGTTAATATTTTCTGACAGCAATATAGCAAATGAGTATTTTTAATTTCCAACTACTTAGAATTGTTTTAAGGGAAAAGCCTATTTATAGACTTCTGATGAATCGTGCCCGTTGAAAAGCGCTGACGAAACTAGAAGCCTCATAATTTTGTTTATAGTAGGTAAAGTGTTAACTAATGCTATATAAAATTTCGGCATAACAATTATCGTACATTTTTAAAGCATCTACAAATATATAATACCCATTACCATACCATACCCATTACCTATCGCAAATAATATCTATCACTATTCTTAACATTGTCCTAATGTACGAAACTTTTAATGGTACTTTTAAAGGATTGGGTTATCTGGGTTACGGCAAAGCCCACGAGGGTTGTCTGCCTAAGGGCAGGGACACCTTCTACGAAGGCTCTCTAAGGGGAATCGGCTCCGATCTACGTTAAACACGGAGAAAACCACGAAAGCTCCCATACAGCCATTCCCTTTCCAGAATTTGAATTCTGGTAGAACTTACAGTATTTAGTGATTTTACCGCTCAGCCGTTGGTGGGTTGGTAACGTTTATAATAAATTATGCAGAGGAATACATTACCTAAGTTCAGTAAAGATTATTTTTTGCTACATTGTACATTTACCGTGTATTTTTCTCCCTCTCGTACATTCGAAACTGAAGGATTCTGACGCTTTAGCCTAATTCTCAAAAGATGTCACTCCAGCAAAAAAATAACTATACCGGTATTATATCATGCCATCTTCAAAGCATGACTGAAGAATGGAAAATCGTAATATCCATCAAGGCATAACGCAAGCAATAAAACATCGCTGTAACTCGAACATGAATGCACGCGCTTGGGATCCGAACTGTTTGTGAAAACAGTCTTATGCGTGTTTAGATAAATACACAATGTGACCGAAATCAAGCTGACCTGTGAGCAAATATAACAAGGGAATGGATTCTGAATGAAAATAACATGCTGAATAACGATTATTGAGTTGGGGTTATTCAATTATGGCAAAGCACACGAGGGCTATCTGCCTAAAGGGAGGGATGCCTTCGTGGAGGCCTTTCTAAGGGAAACTGGCTCGTATACACGTTACACATGGGGAAAACCACGAAAACGCCCATGCAGCCAGCCCGTTCGCGGGATTCGAACCTCGGACCGAACTACCAGTGTTCAGCGTCTTTACCGCTCGGCCGCTGGTGGGCTAACGATTATTGGAGGTGTTAAGGCAACGAAAGAATCAACATAATATTCATGAGCTTATTACGCTGCTTCTTGTTGCCTTTAATACCTCCAATAATGTAAATGGACTGCTATCAAAATTTTATCTCTTATCTGTCTGTTTACCTACCTATCTATTTATAAGTAATGATTTCAATTACAGCTCATAGAATGCTTTCAGTTCAGGACCTAAGTGATGGCTCCGTCTGTTTCATTAATACTGCATTATAAAGAAGAGAAATAAAGAAAACAATGAGTACATATACTGACTTTTATTTCATATCTATAGCAAATGCTTTCGCTACAAGAGGCTCTTGAACATCCGGAATAAACAGAACTGAATGGTCGTCGGAAAACACTGAACATAATAACGATCGAAGAGAGTTATTGAGACTAAGTCTATGAACAAAAAAAACAGTAATTTTTTACTCAGTAAAAGATGATTTCATATGTTCGCCTATTCTCAGGCTCTATGATTTCCGGTAATGAAGCCATTTGAAAAATGCTGTTTACCGTGAAAATATTGTAACTTCGGCAAAATTAAAGGAATATGCCACAGGCAAGCACACAGCATCACAGAAGATCATTTGCGATCAATTAAATCGGCTTTTCAATTTCAACTCGTGCATTTTTCAATTATGGAGAATCATTAAGCAGCTCTATACTGGCAAAACTGATGTTTGATAGCGTGAATCAAGCATACTATGTTGAAAGCCATGCACTTACGCACATCAGATTTTGTTTCCTTCATTTTCAGCCTTCCAACTAATATTCCTTCCTCCTATTTCATTCGTAAAGCTTGCATTTTTTGGGGGGGGGATGTTTAACTTATTTTTTAGGCGTATATTAACGCCTTACCAATGGCCAAATGCTGGCAGTTCGAAACTAGACGAAAGGACTGGCTGCATGGTTGGTCTTCTGGAAACGTAACGTGAATACAAGCTTGTTTCACCAAGTCTTCCACGAATGCATCCCTTTCCTAAGGCAGATGGCCTTTGTATGCTTTCCCATATCAAATAACCTAAACTTAACAGACATATAATGTTTCACCGCGAAGCGCTTCCTAGCGAACTGAATTAAATTTTCCCTCACCCCACTACAGAATTTGTATTAAATGAGACACACATCTAGCTAGGAAATGATTCATAAAAATCGTGCCAATACGTAAAAACATACGCCTCCTTTAATACATGCAATCAAGGCAACGGCATCCGTTTGTTCTCGGATCATCGATAGACCCAATTTATCTCTTCAAAGTATTGACAGAAGAGAGCTGCTGCACTTCTAACTGTAATCGATCAAGACACTTTAGTTGCCCATGAAAGAAGAAACAGACTGCCGACATCATTTTGACGACAGAAGTATATTAAAAATGAAATCATTATTTGTAGATTGCTAGTTCGAGTAAATGAAGACGGGGCCACTTCGAATTTACTTTCTTCCCAGTATTTATTTGATTCATTGCACCCACTGATTGCTAATATCACAAAATGAGGCACGGCCCTCAACGGAAAAGTTAATTACAAACTGGAAAATATATCTTAAAATATCAAGTTGCACGCATTAATTAACACGGATTTCAGCGCTTTAAAAATTATCTGCAAATCCAGATTTTAGAAGTAAAATTACAAAAATTAAACCTCATCTTGTAAAATATGCTAAAATAAAATTCACCTGATGGATACTTCTGGTTTCGAACGAGCTCCCATTCCCACATAGTAAAGGTTCAATGATTAAATTTTGGGATTAAAAGAAACAACATACTACTCTATACCTACAATTACAAAAAGCTCCAACCATATACTGGAGAAAAGAAAAGTAGTCATGCTTAACACAGTGAGAATTTTCCAAATGATCATAATCACTAAATTTATTATCCATCATTCATTATTACACGATTATAGTTTGATCCATAACTTTAAACTGATTCGTGATCGTATTACTGAACAGTTTATCGATAAATAATAACCGAATGATTTCTTTTAATTCAGTGATTGAAATATTTCATAAACTCAAGCGAACGAGCTACCTTGCATGGGCATTTTTGTAATGTTCCCCATATATAACGTAAATACCAGCCAGTTTCCCTTAGACAGAACCGCCCCCCTTTTAGTCAGACAGTCTTCGTGTGCTTTTTAAATTCATTAAATAAGCCAAAAAAAAGGGGGGGAACGTTTTCCATACATCAAATTGTTTGAAAGCTTTTATTCGACAGTCCAGATTCAATACAATCAAAGTAAGGCTAATCTGAGAAAAAGATACGACCGGTATGCGTATAATCAAGCGCTATATTTCCGTAAGGTTTTTTAGCTAGAGAGCTAAAATACTTCTTTGAAATATATTGGTTCTATGTTCCTTTCATATACATTTCAATAAATGGTTTACATTCTAATAATTTAATATAATTTAAATATAATTAAATGGTTTACATAGTGCCAAGTAATACACAGTGCTAAGAAATATACTACTTAGCAGTAAGTAACACCAGTTTACCTTAATAATATACGTCAATTTAAGGGATTCCCCCCCTTTTAATTTTAAAGAAAAGCTTTAGTTAATAAAAACAGATTAAACAGCCTGTTAACAAATAAAAACAGTAAAGAACCTCACTAAAACGGTTTAGCATTTGGTAGTTGTTTTTATCTGTAACAATAAATAATTCAATTTTTGCTGTAAATATTGTTGTTTAATGTCATTTTGTAACTCAGTTTCTTGGTATCTAATAATGTTTAGTTTTCATAACTTAGCTTCTTAGTGTCGAATGTTGTTTAACTTCCCGTTATTTTCAGTGGGTTTTATCCCCCCCCTTGGTGTGTGTGGGTTTTGAATGCTTGTTTAATTTACGTGAACAAATTACCTTACTCTCCAAATTAAATTGCTCGAAAATGCAAGTAAACTGTTAGCAGTATTTCTCTATTAAATATAACATGAATTATCCCACTTCCCATATTTAATTGCAGTCGGATTAACCATGAACGTCATTACCACTAAATTAGTAGTTGGCTGTACTATACTGAGGTTCATAAATTCCATGTTGTGTTAAGAAACGGCTGTTGAGTTTTCGATTTTATTTCTGCCTCAAATTCTATTCAGTACACGTCATTCATTTTTTAGACTACTTTCGCTTCCACACTAAGTGGAAAAATCATAAAAATATATATTTTGCGATCGAATTTCTTTGGTTTTT
Organism: Stegodyphus mimosarum; assembly: GCA_000611955.2. Taxonomy (NCBI): domain Eukaryota; kingdom Metazoa; phylum Arthropoda; class Arachnida; order Araneae; family Eresidae; genus Stegodyphus; species Stegodyphus mimosarum. The sequence goes on from KK120286.1 coordinate 51,084, forward strand.
CTGAAATCCTTGATTTCTGTAAAATAGTAAATCATTTGTCCGAAGATGCACTGAATTTGTATCAAACACTGAAGAAATGCTTTTAATAGGGTTACTGCAACAGTCGCCAAATTCGCCAGTTAAGAAAAGTTAGTTAGTTCATTGGCGGATTTTACTTTATTATTTTTCACACAATGTTCATTGGTTCGCGTTAAGTTAGTTCATTGGTGGGTTTTATTAGGATTAATATTTTCCATCTATGCTCATTGGTTTGTGGGTGGTTCGCCGTCAAGTCAGTTCATTGGTGGATTTTATTATGATTAATATTTTCCATCTATGTTCATTGGTTTGTGGGTGGATTTGTTAGTGGAATAAGTTGCCTCACTGGTAGTTAAAAATATGAGTTAAAGAAGAAATTCGTTTAAGATAGACGAAAAATAAATTTTAGCGACGAGGTTATTTACTGCTTTTATTTGTTAAAAAGTTCTTTAATCTATTTTCAGTACTTGAAATAAGCAATTTTCATTAAAAATTAAGCAAAAGTTTAAAAAAAAATTTAATTGACGAAATTATTTAGGTAAACTGGTGTGCTACTACACAATAAAGCGTTGTGCACTGTATAAGAATATATCTGTCTAACTTATCGCTATCCTAAACCGTTTATTCAAACATAAATATAATGCGAATCTATTCCGTAAAGATATTTTAACTTTCTACTGAAATATCTTTATCATTGAAAATGGTTGCACACTACAAAATTCACCCCTACACCACATTTTATTTTACTTATTTATACGTCTTACGCAGCTAGCATCTACAGTGTCCGAAGAATCTGGCGACTTATATGGAAAATAAATTTCAAAACATTTCAGAGTTAAATCGCACATTAAAGGATGAATGCGTTTTACTAGGTTCCGAGTTTTCGTATCTCTTTTCCACCATAGCCTCTAAAAATGATTCTGCGAGCGACGTACTCACCCAGGTTTCAAATCTCATTTGCTTCAGGGCATAAGCACCCCCCCCCCGCTGACTATCATGCCCCATGGTACGGTTTCTTTGCATGGAGTTTCTACGCGTTATAGCAGCTAACATGGAAACAAAAGCTGTTGAAATTCATGCTTAAACCTCTCAACAATGGTAATGACATTCAGTAACTACTTTGAGAAGAGAGAGTTAACAAAATTCACAAGTTACCAGAGTAACTTGTAACAAGTCACCTACAAGAAAAAGAATTTCCTCTTTTCCTCTATTATATAATTGAGAACAAGGAATATTTCATATACCATAAATAAATTAAGACCTGATTTTAAAAAGGTATATTTTTATCTAAAGAAATTTAATTTTTTAATATTCTACAAAAAAAATAAGATGAACAACATTTACAAAACTATGACGTATGGATACATCTTCTTCCGATTAAAAAATTTCTCAAAATAAGGCACAGAATTTTTTTAAAAGTTTCAGCACTGGGGGAGTTCTAAAAATGAAAAATCTAACTTTTATATAGTCTTCATCGATCAACAATTGAACTAATAAAATTATCCTGCTTTAGTAAGTTCAACATAAAGTCCCATGCCTTAATGTGTAAAATTTGTAGGTGTATTCATGAACGAATTCATCGACATAGATCACTTTTCAGAGTCTATTACTAAACAGCTTCAATAACACTGGCCAAATCTATTGAGAAGCAAATGTTCTTGCTCTGGCAATCAATAAATCCATACTGGGTAAATGCCATTATTTAATTTTGCAGCTGATTACATGAAATGTCTGCGTATTCATATCTTTTGAAATTCCATACATAAAGGCATGGAACTTTTGCATTTAACTCGTTAAAGCATAACGAATATTTTGTTAAATAGAATTTTTACTCATCATATAAAATGTTAAATTTTGTGTTTATAGAATTCTGGCATCAACAGTGGAATAAGGTACCTCTATGGTAGTTAAAGTATAATAAGTACATTAATGTTTTCAGAAAATTCTCTCATCTTTTTCAAAAACACTGCATTGGAAGTACACATCTGGGATCAATATTTAAGGAAATATATCCTGTAGCCATGCTTCTTGAATCCTTCGTTTAAAATACTGCTATAATATAAATTAAATCTAATAAAATATTAAAATATAATTACAGTACTTAAAGGAATATTTTTAAATTTATAACCCAGCAGTACTTTAACAAACAAGGAAATTAATTCACTTAATCTTCATTAATAATTAGACATTTTAATATGATTAGTTTGAGCAAACTGTATTATAAATGTACTATTTTCCAAAAGAATAGTTACTGCTCTATTTAATTATATTAAAAATATTACCTGATTCATGTCAAATATTTTATTTAACAACAAAATTTTATTTCTTGTGATCTCGTTTAAGAATATTACGTTTCATAACAAAGAGTTCATAATTGCTTTAATTTAGAAGTAAAAGTAATCCTTTATGACAGAAATTTTTTGTACAATTAAACTTCAACTATTTGATTTACATTTCTAAACAAAAATATTTTCATTAGCACTTTTACAACAATTTTTTCACTTTCATTTTTTCTGAAAACATAATAAATACAAAATGCACAAACACATTATCAATTCCTGCTACATGTCATATATTAGCCTAACAACATTAGCTATTAAAATAGACCTGACTATGAAGCCAGAAATCCCTTGAAAATTCAGAAAGAAAAAATAAATGTGCAGTACACAACTGGAAGTTCTTCAGAATGAACTAATGAAATGGATATTTAATAATCATTTTATATGAAAAATAAACAATTACTCTACACTGCTTATGACGATTTAGTTTTTTTTATATAAAGTGGAATAACTTATAGATATGTTTAAAAGCATTCCACAAAATCTATGCCATAGTTTTTAAACTCAAAATATTATTTCCAAACTTGAAATATTAAACAAAATTTCTTCCTTAATTAGGGAAGCATATACTCCAAAGTTATATATTCACAGATATCCCAATGATATTTACATCTTTCAATTAATCTGCATATTTTCTACTAGGAAATGTTATATACATAACACACTTTTAGTTTCAGTAGTCAACAAATATTATGATACTGCATGCTATCTGCTTGTGAAGCTGTTTTCAGTCACAATTGAAATTAAAAATAGTATGCTGCATATATGTTTCAGTTAGTGTGCTACACATACTATGCTAAATATCCACATACATTTAAAATCATAATGATAAACTACAATTGTATGAATCACAATAATATATATCAACATATTCATTACTTTAAGTTAACACAAGAATTCTAATTAAGAACAATTATATGCTTAAAGAATTTTGCATCTTTCTAAGCCCCTATTAATCGGAACAAAAAACCCATTCACATTAACATGTGAACTCATGTACATTATTTACTCATGTACTCATTGGGATTCATATAATCGAATTTATTCATATACTTCACACACACGAATGTGAAAACATCATTAACTCAGTATCTCGAGTGTACATATTTATACATTTTGTTGTAATGCATAAAAAAACAAAATGAGCAAACAGCACAAGGTTAAAAACAGGCTTTTAAATTTTTATACATTAGACATACAATCACTGTATCATGAAACCCTAAACAAATGGTAATAATATGAAATGAATTACTAGAAATGTTCCAAATAAAATAAAGAATGGAGGTACATTTATCAAAATAAAATTCTTTTCCTGTTGTTGTTCTTGTAGCATTTTTATGACATTTAAAAGGAAAATTTCTTATTGCAACACTTTAAGGAGCAAAACATATAAATAAAACAACTCTAGTAAAGAGACACCTTTTACTAGCTTTCACCTACTGAAGTAAGATTTAAGAGACAGGGAGAAAGTTAAATTTTCAGAAGCAAGTAAAATGTAACTCATTTTAAATCTGAACACAATTCTGACACATGAAACATGCAACCTATACAGTTAGACTTATAACATCATACCCATTTGAATGTAACATATGTTACCAGATAAAGTATATATGGCTGCTTTAGAAATCAATTCAGATCAAATGATTGAAGTACTTGTTTGAAAGGGAGAAAAGAAAAGTGTACACATTGCAAACAATTTTTTACTGGTGCTACAGAAAAGACTTATTGTTATAAATGTGCTTGTAAGCAAAAAAAAAAAACAAAAAAAAAAAACAAATATTTTCAAACAGAATATCTTTAAATATTGCCTAAAATCATATTAGCTTTAAGATTATCAAAAATTAACAAAATTTAATAGCTAAATATACACAAATATTAAAGCAACTGCAGTGAAAAATAAATTTAGATATTTCAGTACTGATAAATATAGAAATTCATCTGATGATTGACGTTTCATTAAATCCACAGCATAGCTCTGAGAAAGAAAATTATATCACTCTATTCAGAACAGAAGGAAGAGTATGAAGCAGTCACATTTGTTTATCTTAAATTTTGCAATTCTTTAATATAGCATTTTCAGTTTTTACTTAAAATTCTTTTGTTTACCGATTTTGAAATGTTTAAAGCAGAAAACTGAAAAGATTTCTGATAGCACTTACAAATACACGGCATTCGAAGTTCAATGCTATAAAATTTGTTTTCATATTGCACTAGGTACATGTACAAAAAATGGCAAAGTAAATAAAACAACAAAACATTTCACGCTATTTTATAATTTTAATCAGGCGGGCTTCTAATCTGTTGTAATATCAACAAAATCACAACGTAGAATATACATATATATTTCAATAAAATAAATGCACTATTCTTCGTAAAACTTAAAATTCTTCGTAAATACAAAAATATATCATAAACTCATTATATATGGCAGATAAATAGTATTTCGAACGTATTTAAAAGAACAGCACGTGCCTAGCGATGAAATGTAAACATTAAGCATAGAAATTGAAATCACTCTCCTTTCACCACCTAAATGCTTCCGTGAGACTCAGCAACTTATTGTAACCTATATTTTTTCAAATATCACGCGCGAAAACCGCGAATTAGAGCAAAACTGTAAATAATAAAACAATACCGGATAGAGCAGAGACAGCATAAGGATAACATGATTTAAAGCAATATGCAATCTTCTATTAAAGTCGGGGAAAACATACGGAATTTTCCTCAAATTCACGGACTTTAGGTATTCGTTATCATGATAAATTGACCAACATATGTAATATTTTGTTCTATTAAGCCTAACAAACAAGAAGGGGGAATGAATTTCCCGGCAGCCGTGAAACAAAGTGGACCTTCAGCGCTAAGGGAATGTCAACAATAAGAAGATAATATTAATAGTAAAGAGTTAAACGCAAGTAAAGCGCTCCGAACAGGTTTGAATTTGAAAGTGATACATCCGTGTCGTCAGTTTGATTTTTTGAGGATGCATGAATAAGAGAATATTTTAATTGTGAACATACACTTACCCCATAAACCAGTCGACGGTGTCCCGAAGATATTCTGGTAGCCTATCCAGCTTGGAAGCTGATTCGATACAAACACTTTGTAATATGAGAACTGAAGTAACAATGACTACTAAAAACCAGCTGTTAAGACTTCCTCGCTCAGGATGTCAACAGAACAGCGCGTATACTTCGACTCAACATGGCCGACGGGATCATTCTGCGCAAGAAGCAGAGCAAAATTGCGTCAATAGGTGGCACTACTATCGCGCGCTAACCCATGTACGTTCCCCGCTTGTTTATGCAGATTTTGTTTTTCACTACGCCTGGAAAGCATTTGATACATTTAAAAAGCCATTGCCTTCGCCAAAACAAACACACCCTCAACGATATAAAGAATGCGCTTCTTTAATATCAGCTTAGTACAGAAAGGGGCGTATCCAAAATTTTGTCATAGGCGGGTCTCTTAATTTCATGCTTCTTTCTGTGCGGAGCTTTATTCCTAAAATAAAGAGCAGGAATTTTGATCGAAGAAATGTTGAAAAAATAAATAGTCATGAAGGAAATAGCAAGGAATATAGCAAATAAAAAAACTCGCTATGATATTAATAATTAATACAAATATTTTCGAGAAATACTAAATTTTAATTTCCACTTACTTGAAATTTCTCTAGAAAATTTTGAGTGTTGGTTATATGAATATGGCAAAGCGCACAAGGGCTATCTGCGTAACAGGGGAAATGCCTTCGTGGAGAACTTGCAGAGGGAAACTGACTCGTATTCACGTTACGCAAAAACCAAACATGCAGCCAGCCCGTTCGCCTGAGTTCGAACTCAGAACGAACTACATCTGTTTAAGAGGCTTTAACCGCTCAGCAACTGGTGGGGCCGGGAATTTTAATATAAAACATAGAACTACAAAGTTCGCGAATACAGTATCCATTAGAAACCAGATTCATATATTACATTATCTTGTATAGCCAAGTTCAAAATCTTTTTCTAAGTTTTGATTCTAATTGGTTCTTATCTTTGACAAGTCCTGTTAATACAGAAGATTATCTAAAACATTTCATCACGATTTTCAGTATCGCATTCGCTTCGCAAAGACTCAATTCTCAGCGACTTCCTTCATAGCACTTTGAATGTGTTCTCTTAGCAAGCCTTCTAGTACACACACACACACACCCAAAAAAAAAAAAAAAAAAACCAAAAAATGCTAATATTAGACATGCTGGGTTATTAAATGCCGTAGCATTTTGTTTGTGATTTCGTATGTCTAATGTAACCCATTCCCTTAAGAAACTTTCCAATAGCGTAGTAACTTTATAATAAACCACAAAATGCCTGCAATTTCGATTGAAACTGAAATACTCAAGGAATATTGTATTTTGATAATGTTTCTCTACAACGCCGAGTACACAAACATTCTTACCCGGCTTTTATTTCCACAACCGTTGGTCGTAGACGTACAAAAATGTTTTAAATGACTCCAAGATTCATCTTTTTGTATTTTAAAATTAAGGAAAATAATTTTCTTTAAAATTTCTTATGGCAGTAAAAAAAAGAAGATAATAATTATTTTAAAATTGAAGAGAAACACGCCAATGCAACAATCAAATTCGATAAAATACCCTTGCATTTGGCGTACATTTACTGAAAGCACTCAATCGATTTCGAGGGCAGTTACATGTCCCTCCTCATCAGGAGAACAAAATATCTAGAAAGGGATCCTTTCTAGATATTTTGTTCCTGTTGCACCTGTAGCTGCCCTCGAAATCGATTGAGTGCTTTCAGTAAATGTACGCCAAATACAAGGTTGTTTCAGCGAATTTGAAGGATTTTAAAGTCTGCTGTGAGATATGATTTAACTCCAATCAAAAGGTCACTGGCAATTTGCCTAGCCTTGGGTACAATATAGATAGCGTAACCCTTGAATGGGAAATATTTGGTATCTCCGGCTACAAGATTGGCCTCCATGATTGTAAAAACGACAGTATCATAGGTCTTTAAAGAATGGAAAAACTACTGACTCTTTGCTTGCGATAAACCACCAGTATTCCACTGCAAAATCCTCAAAAATTCACACTGGGAGTCGGATCCTTTTCCAGAACTGTAGATGACTTTGCCTACAAGACGTTGCCCGGGGTACACCATGTGGAAGTAGATCTATTTCGTACCCATTTTGTATAAAATAAGGAAGAAAACGTTTTGCATATACCTTCGTTTATATTTAGAAAACTTTTGTACTCATAATAGAAAATAAAACACAAAAGTTTTGACTCCCATGTGAAAAAAAAAATTGACAGAGTTTCAAAACTTGTGATTTTTTATGTGATTTTGAATTTGCATTGAGGAGTTGGTCACTAAACAACTTAAAATATTTCGAGGTTGATTTTTTCCCTTTAAATGCCATTCGATGATATCCTTTTGTGATTTACTAGTGACTTCATTTATAACTTTGTTGTTTTTGGTATGCCGATAGAATTTCACGAAAGTAACTGATGAATTTTCAAACTCTAAAAAATACGTTACGCATTTACATTAATATTCTCATGAAGTTTTATGACTTTAGAACCATAATCTGGTAATCGTACAAATAAATTATTTGGATGAAGAATATTTTTTATTTTTAATTAATACAAATAATGTTATGAGCTGGCCGATATTGAAGCCCGCCAGTGTTTTCTAGACCATGAATTCTGTAAGATTATGTGAATAAATTCTCTTTTTTGGGAAAAAAAAGATATTGATCTATATTTTTCATACTAATCTGCATAGAAATACTTATCAGGTAGTCTCTGGAAATCAGAAACGTTTATCTAAACCATTTTTATTTAATTCTAATTCAATTTAAACGATTTTATTTTTAGTTTTAGTTACCCAAAAACGCAAACATTTCGCTGTTTAATTTATGCACAGCCCCTGAATATAACTCCCGATTTTTAATACTAAATATTTCGGTCACCTTTAGCCGTACGGGAGTCAAATGATTTGAGTTATATATTTTATAACGAGAGCAAAATTTTCTTAAATATAATAAGTACAGGAGGAACGAATAAAAATTTTGATTTCATATTTTATTATACAATTTTCTTTTAAGTTAAAAGCATAAAACAAAAAAGGGAATCTTCGCACCATTTTTTTTTTTTTATGAATGGCGGGCACTTGCCTAAAACGGCATTGCCACTATTAACGACCTAATGGGCGACCACCGCTGCCTCCTATCAAAGGACAGGCAATTTTGCATCCAGACCTTCTCCGGGATTCCAGCCTGGGCCCTTCAGTATCACAGTCAGGATCCCTTAACCACTATACCGTCCAAGCGGCCCTAATCTTTGCAACATTTAAAACATTTTTATAACTAGAAAATCTGTTTACGACAACGGTTGCGAAAGTAAAGGCCGGATAAGTACTTTTGTGAATGCGGAGTATAATCCTCGAAGGCGTTTATGTAAGGTTCACAGCAAACTAAGGCTTTGCCGATTTTTATTATTTTTACGTGTTTCTCTTCCTTTTGATGTTTTGTGTGTGTTTGCATAGTTTGCTTTAAATTGATTACCTGCCTTTTCGCATAATTTGCTCGCTTTTTATTAAATAGTAAAAATAAATAAATAAAAATAATAGTGTTGTGTTATTCTAAATATGGGTAAGTAGGTAATTTTCTAAGACAGAGCATTCAAGGGCTATGTGTTTCGAAAGAAATTTGTTCATGGAGCATTTTTTAACGAAAGTTATGTCAGTAAGACTGCAAAACACATGACCAAGTCTGTTCTCCTTTGTGATTCAATTCGAAATAAAAGAGGCGGTGATAAGTGCCTTTATCTACTCGACTACCAATAATATTTCATTCTTTTCGTTTATTTATATTTTAATTACTTTAATTTACATCCATCTTGATAGCTTTTCTGAAAATCTTGGTGCATTCAGTGATGAGCAGGGTGAGCGATTCCACCAAGATTTGAAGGTCATGGAGGCACGGTACTAAGGTAGATGGGATGTATATATGATGGCTGACTATTGTTGGAGCATCAAGCGACAATGTCCACACACTGAACACTCCAGAAAAAGCCATAAGCGAAAATGTTTACCTTAATATGTATGCTTACCGTTTGATAAAAAACTTTACTATTTGTATGAACAAAATTTAACTTGCAGAATTATATGTAGCCTTCGTATGAATAAAACTATCCTCTCGAATACTATATTTGCTAAGTTTTCTCTTTATTTTCCTTTATATGCATATTTTACATGAGTTGAAACAAAGAGAGGGTATTCTGTAGTTTAAAAAGTTGAAGTAATAGACAAAAACTGAGGTTATTTTTGGATTCAGAGTCTAAACGTTAAGTAAAAACAAGTGATAGATCTAAGACAATAAATTTACTGCTCCCCAGTGCAATGAACGCTTATCCTGTACTCAGCAGGATTTACAAGTAGCCAAGAAAGCTACATATAGCTTCCTCGAGCTCAGCTTGAAGATTCTGTCCCATTAACAGCAGCAAGTAAAACTGAAGCTCCTACTTCGAAATCCATGAGGAGTAGAAAGAAAAGGAAACCGAAGAAATTAGCAGTGCCAACCACTGTTAGCCAAGCTCACGAGGATTTGACTTTACTTAACCAAGCTATTGGATTTCGCCAAAGAATTTCAGGATGAAAACTGGATTTCGCCAAAGAAGTCAGATCAACCTCTATTGCCTTTCGTGGAATTCGTGGAACTCCCTATTACAAATCAGTTCACCTCGCTAGAGGTTGACAAACACGTGAGACATGGAAGTTAAAGCAAAAGCTAACACTAACACACATCTGAGACTGAAACCTACTCCAATCTTCTCCCCAGGTCTGATGTTAATGGAAAAACGTAAGTTTATTCATTGAGTACAGAATTTTTGATTTTGTGGGCACTCTAAAGCAATAATTTATCACACTGGATTTTAACTGTTATGAAGCCAGGGATGTTCATCATAACATCCTAACTGGCCAAAAGAGAAACTTTTGCGTCATTTTCGGCAGGCTTTCCCTGGACACAGAAAGAAAAAACGATTTTTGATGCGCTTATAGCATTAAGCATACCTGTGAAGAAAGTGAAGCGGTTTACAAGAAAGACACTAGGGAACTACTTAAGAGCTGCCTCTTTCATTGTAAATCTCCTGTAAACCGATAAAGGAAGAAAAATCTACACAGTTACAC
>KK120286.1:64280-78559 GCA_000611955.2 Stegodyphus mimosarum
CCACAAAGCGCTGCTTAAAATTTTTGGTGAATGTCGTAAAAGCCACTGAAGTTTATGAGGAATTAGCACTCGTTGTAAAAGTCTTTAATTTAATCCCTAAAACTGAAATATGTAACTAATTTCAAACATATCGAGAAATTCATGAATTTTCCGAAGCTCTCTCTCTGACGTCCGCAATATGACGTAACCGCCTCCACCAATGCACATTGGCTACGGTGATGTAAGCTTCTCGAGTGAGGTGTGGGTCTCGATTTAACTACAGGTAGGAAAGCTTCGCTTCACTTTGGTTTCGTATGTGCGGTTATCCTCATCAGAATCATATGAGGTGTCATTAATAGTCCAAAAATAATTTGCCCTGACACTGGCATACCAGAACATATCAAAGTATCCAAGCGACTGCCCAATATAACTTACCGCAATATTCCTAGCGGCTTACTGGTTGAGAGAGTCACGCGGCTCGTTTCGTAAATCGCACAAGCAGTACCTAGAACTCATCCCATGGAACTCTATTCGTATATGCGTTAGACCACATGGTTGAAGCTATAGCTACACTCACGAAAAGTAAGACTCTTAAGTTCTCGCTCTTAAGTTAGTACTGAAATTGCCGGAGAAAATTCTTTTCTTGGATAATTTCCACGCCCGTCCCTCTGTTGAAAGCCATCTGTTGAAGCATGGAAAATAGCATATGCCCTGCGCGTTTAGTGTGACAAGCCTTAACCAACTAATGGACCAAGCTATTAAAAAGGATATAAAAATACATTACCAGTCCCTTTTCTGCGTTGATATGTGAACTCTGAAGACAGTCTTTATGATTAAAAAAAAATAATTCACATTGAAAGATGCTATATTTGTCTTTTTTCCTGCGAAGATGTAAAGAACATTATTTTACGTCACTATGCCTTTAAATTGTTTCTAGTGATTATGTTCGTAGATGATGAGTAGCCTCATCTACCTCACTCTTGGTTTTAAAACCTGTCTGGTGTCCGTACGTGACATCTTCAGTTTAGTTATATGTTCGGAGAAGATTAGTGAAAAAGAGGTGCAGCTTCGGTGGATGTAAATAATACTCTTCTCGTTCCACTCACTTATGACAACGAAATAATCGAATACATACTTGGAAGGAGAAACAAAAGGAGAGAGAGGATGAAGATTAAAATGACACGCAGAGCAAGAAAGTTTCATGGAAGGAAGCTGACAAAGAATTGCAGACTGTCGTAAGATTTGCTGAGCAATGTTCATTTATACGAGCACTTGATATTATGAATTTTCATTACATACCCAGCAAATTTTTTAAACTTCGGCGGCAATCTTGTAAACCGGCAGACATTCGAACTTACATTTACGTCCTCACAATATGAAATTCGTAAATTTCGTGTGATGATACGTATGGTAATTTTTAAAATGTTGTCTAATTTTGTTTCTCTCAAATATAAAATCATGTGCATATGTTTCAATTTTAAATAATCTGCCCGCTTTTCAATGTTATTTGTTTAATTTTGGCCGATAGGTAGAAAAACATGACGAATGGACTTCGCATATTGCAATTTCTACAGATGGTATTGCAGAACATTAACAGATAAGTTCTAGAAATATAATATATTCAATATAAGGAACACCTCTTATCCGGAACTGGCGAGGTCTCATTGTTGCCAGAGAAGATTGATTCTACTGTACTGTATCGCTCATATTATATAAATATTCGTTCTTTGCTGTCTAATCATTCAGAAGATGGAATCTTAGCCAAACACGTGAATATATGTGTATGTTAATGTTTATATGAGTAAGTTTAAATTTTAAAAAACTGAACTTCTTCTTTATTAGAAATAATAATTTTTTTAAAATCCTATTTGTAGTTCATCTTTTACCAGACGCTATTTTGCTGATGAATTGCTTCTATTTGACTTTTTTACAAGAAAAGGTTATCAGCGATTAAGTTAAACAATTAAAATGAAGGCTTATCCTGCAATATTAAAAGCAAAAGGCTTAACAGCCGACAATAATGAAACGCTACTATGTCTCCTTGTTGATATTAGATGCCCATAAAGCAAACGCAGTTTTACTTTTTCTTTCTTCTGATTTCATACAGATGCAGATTTCATACTCCAAATTTTTAAGATAGCTGCCCCACTAACATGAGTTTCTTTTTCTCATTAAATATTGATTTGTTTAATGTATGAAACAGGTATCTAAATTACACAATGAAACTGAACTTCACTTTCCTGAAAATCGACTTAATCGAAGTCGTGTACAGAATAGAGGAGATAATTTCAGTTAGTCTAAAAAACATTCATCTCCATTTTTAAAAAAATACACTCTTTTTAAAAGCCTATATATTTACAAATTATTGCATTTGTTGCAAACAAGTGTCCTGAGTACGTAGTTGCAAAAATAATAGACTTAGAAATCTCGGTCCCAAAGGTGACCATCAGGATCTACGTTCATTGACGGATTAATGTCAATTAAAACTAATTGTGTACTAAAAAATTGCTTGAAAGTGAGTAAACTATCAAAAATAGAAACATAAAAGATTTCAGTAACTTATGAAATAAAATTTTTTCAGTTCATTCCATTTTGTCATTTTATAAGATGGTACGGAACGTAACTTTATTAAATGTTGACTCAGGTGACCAATCACCCCATCTTAGTCTGCATGTGAAGTAATAACGAACACTGAAAAAGGTTTTAAACAAAAATTTTTATTTGTTCTTCAGTCTAACAGCTTAAATAACTGTGCATTGATAGAACAGTTTCTGCTACTGGAAGATTAATAAAAACAAAAGTCAAGTTAAAATTTAAGTATTAAAATATGAGATTCACAAAACAAAGTGCATCTATAGGTATTAGCGCTGGCCCTCGGCTTAATGCGGCTAACAAAGGGTAAAACCGACTTAAGAAAATTCAGAAGCTAGGGGAAAATAGTATCGAAACAGTCAGCGATTGCTGTCAAGAGCCTTCTTATGAACTTAAAAATTCTGTACTTATGTGCATTAAATATGTGCACTGCACATTTTTCATGTCTCATACTTCCAAATAACCGAATGTCTCTACAAGATAACTTCCTAATAGACATAAAACCCTATAAGGTTTAACTGAAAATAATTTAATTTAAACTCTCTTCGAACCTTCATAGACAAACGATTAAACTGATGGAAGAATTGGTACATTGGTGATTAGACTGATGGACGAATTGGTATACTGCCTTTACTTTTCAGTAATAGAATATTAAGTAATTATACCCATGTAAAACAGCTGAAAGATTTATCTTAAATTTATTTTGAAGTTAAGGAAACCAAAACAATTAACAAAATTGACTTCCGCTTTCAGCAAGCTGGACAGACAACAGTGATTCAAGTTATTTGCAAATCAAGGTTTAAATTTAAAGTCTAACAGATTGCTCCGCTGTTCCACGACTACTAACTTGATTTCAATCGAAGGCATTCACCAGCTCTTAGCAACAGTGCTAAAAGCAGACGGTAATACAGGAGTTTCATTATAGCAGGCTGAAATTGCTAATCTCTCTCTTAAACTCCTATTCTTTAATCTTATTTCAAAATACTTTAATTTACACATTTTTGTAGAGTAGGTGGAGCACTAGAAGTGTACAAAAGTGAATAAGGATTCATAAGAAATAATAAATTAATGAAAATAAGCTTTACAATTTTACAAGGAAATTTGTTAGGTCTGGTGTTAACAATATTCCAGAACACGGTTTCTGAAACTGAAGATTTATGATTATGAATTTCTGAAACTTCTGCCATCCCTAACTTTAAGTTTCAAATATTACTTTAATAGTTAACAATGTTAATTGTAACAAAATAAACATTTAAACCTCCTCTACTTTGTAATTACCAAGCCACATTATTTATGAAATTATCGCCCTCCCTTCTGTAGGAGTTCCGTTCCAGTGATTTTGCATAAACGGGTTTCTATGGTAAAGATGTATCTGCAATAAACGCAATAATTATTAGTACTGCAATCTGGGTGGTAAATCATTTATGACAAATATGCAACGATCATCTACTTTAGGCGGGATGCTTTCGTGGTAGATTTTTCAAGGAAAACTGACTATTATATTCCTCCATAGAGAAAACTAACAAAAAAAAGTATGGGAAATGAGAACCTGAATAAAACACCAGTGCTTTAGAATCATATATATTGGCATTCCCTGCTCCGCAAACTTAATTGCACTACAGGTCCTTCCCCCCGCAGAACCGAGGCCGAGGTTCAACCTCTTTCCCGGAACCTTGAGGGGTCGGCGCAACGCACCCATTTTGGGGCGTCACTGGTCGTCAATTTGCTACCCACCAGTCGCACGGGCGAGCCCGTCGCTGGGGGACATTACCCAGCAGACCCAGGGCGAGCCCCGGGCTACTAGAACCACCCAGCTCTAAGACATGCTAGAACCCCGGGCCGGCCAATAAGTGACCTTTCCGGAGTCCCCAGAACCACCAGGTTCATAATTTGTATACCCCCGTGGCCGAGACTGCCTAGGTACAGATCCTAGCCAGTAGCTTCGCAGAATTCTCTACGTCGACCCCCGGGGGGGATCATATCCCCCCCGGGGGTCGACGAATCATATCCACTTTAGAATCCTATATCCTTTAGAATCATATCCACTCTGATGCTGGTGAATTCAGATTCACTGGATTCAGAAGAGGAAGACTTTCTCTCTGAGGTATGGTGTCCTCAGAAAACGCGGCAGAGATAAACGTTGTCAAACATGGAGGAAAAGAAACAAGGAGACATCATCGCAGTTTTTAAACACCGTAGTCTGTGCGATATTTTCACCAGTAACCGATGCAGTTCCCCAGCGTAGGATAAAGAAATGGGATCGATGCGATTGGTTTTTTAATGGATCAAAAATGTGACTGAATGTAAATTTTGCGTCTTTTACTACTGCGAAGCTGTTAGCCAACTATTTCTCTTTTTCGCGAGGACAGCAAGATGATGCAAGGAAAAAGAAAAAGGTGTGTTACTTAGTGAGCACGTACGTGTTACTTAGTCAGTTTCTTGGCCTCTGTTAGAAAAACAATTTTTTTTTAAAAGGAACAATAGCAATTAATCGGAACTTATTGAAAAGTAATACATAGAAAAGGAATTAGGCATAGTGTATGAGAATATGAAAAAGAAAGAAAAGAAAGGGGGGAGAAAGAAAACAGAATCTCTTAATTGAAAAGGAGAGAAAGAAAGTCCGTAAACTTTAAGAACTGAAATTCTATGTTGCTCATACATGACATAATTCGTTTCTCTGCGGTCTGATGAAAATATTGAGGTACTTTTTCAGTCATTTTTACTTAAGTATTTTCAGGCAACAGATAATGGTGGCAAATTCTTAATATTTATGAAAAAAATCCAAATAAGAAATAATAAACTTAGTTTTAAAAGGAATAAAAAATTCAATTTTGTGACACAGACTTATATGTTTTGTTATGTTATGTAGAAGTGAGGGGCCACCTAATATTTACCCTAAGTGAGTAGGTATTAGCCCCACACACTAACTAGAAAACAAACAACATTCTGGCATCATTCTTCGAGTGGAGATGGGAATTCTGACTCGAGCGAGCGCAAGTACTGCCACCGGCCGCGGCATCAACGGTACTCCTACCTTTCAGCATTAAATTTGCTCAAGTAAAAGGTGATATACATATTTACATATTATATATACATTACATGATGTACATATTTGTGCAGGTGCATATTTTAAGATGTTATCAATTGTGAGTACAGGCAACATATTTCAGGATATTATAAAAACATGCGTGATGTTCCCACGTTACAAATCATTTTGGCAGACATGATCTGTTTATTATCAGAATTAATTAAGAAGTATAAAATTGTTTACAGAGCTTACATTTAAGTACTGTTGAGAAGTTGTGCTGAAACTTTAACAGCTCAATTTTGACGATTCATTATGTGCTGTAAAGTATGTTTTTGTGTTAATTAATTTTCAAAAATTATATTATTGTCCAGCAGTACATTGTTATTTGCATTTGAAAATTGATCATTAGATTATAAATTGTGGTGGCTAGAAGCAACTCATTTCTAGCATATAGATCATGCCTACAATCATGATTTGTTTACATCATTTTTTACAGATGGCGGTCAAAATTAGAAAAGAACATAAAATGATTGAAAAAGACATAAGTAAGTAAGTCTGAAAACAAAAGAAAAAAGAAATAGCTTCGTCTGCAATCTTATGCTTAGTACGTACTTTTAGATAAATCTGCATACATATGCTAATACATTGTCAGCTTATTTTTGTCAGTTCATTGTATGCAATTTCATGAGATTTTACAATAGTTAGTTTTCAATTGTTACAAACTATGAAATATTTCAATGTTGATACTTTATCGACTTAATGCTGGCAATTTATTATATGTGTTCACTTATCAGGTAATATGAGCTTATGTCACATAGAAATGTAGGGGGTTCATCTATTATTTGCCAGAAGTAAACAGATGAGAGCCCCTTACCTTATTTGTGAGTGACCTATTTTGTACTTATGGTTGCGGTGCTTATTTCTTTCCTGTAAAGGTAAGCCCGCGTACATGATATCTGTATTTATTTGCTTTATTTTGCTATTGCTGAAGTATTCTTTGAAGGTTAAGTTACAATACATAGCTCTTGACTTCTGGCAGCCAAAAATTCAATAACCTTCGTAATTTTATTCCTCAAGTGCTTGTTCTTAACAGCATATCTTAAAAATGGGAGTAAATCATCTTCTGAATTTGGCTTCTTTAGATGAAGGGAATCTGTAAATGGGCAGGAAAATAGATAATGTTCGGGGTGACCCCTTTCACCACATGCACAGGAGTCTGATGAAGAGAGATTTCTTGCATAGAGGTACGTGGGAAAGGGGCCGTGCCCCGTGATAAACCACGTGATGTGTCTGGAGAGATGGATTGGAGGAGAGTCAACTTTGGGGAAGAGATTGTAAACTCTTCTGCCTGTATTTGCACCGTCCCACCATTGTTGCCATAAGTCTTTAGTTGTGATCCGTAGTTTTAGTTTGAGGTGAGAGGCTGGCCAGGGAATGCTTATTTTCTTGGCATTGATTCCCTGTGCTGCCTCCTTGGCTAATATGTCAGCCTCTTCGTTTCCTTTATGACCAACATGGGCCTTGATCCAGATTAAAAAGAAGTGTTGGCCTTGAGCACTTGAGGACTTTCTGAGAATTTCCTGAGCTAATGATGATCTATTATTTGTGTTCGCGAGAGCATGCATTGCCGAGAGACAATCTGTATAGATGTAAGTCCTGGGAAAATGATGATGTGTACTTACGTTGATTGCCTGCAATATCGCGAACATTTCTGACTGAAAAACGCTATTCTCTTTGTCAAGTTTGAACTTGAAGTCTTTTGTATCATGGTCACAGAGATATAATTTTATAGCACATCCTTTTCCGTTGTTTATGCCAGAACCATCAGTGTAGATCTTCGGAAATAATGCTTGGAACCTGTTGTGCCTTATGCATAGTGTGATATTATTTCGGCTAGCTGGATGTCTTTCATATGGATGGGTCGGTGAAGATTAGGAGCTGGCAGCTACTATCTCATTTTCAATTCTGCAGTCTTTTCTTAGCTGAAGAACTGAAGCCTTTGCATGTTCCTGCTCCGCAGCCAAGAACAGGGGGATGCTGCTGGTGAGCTGAAACAGAGCAGCATTTGAGGTGGTTCTATAAGCTCTGGAATAATTTAGAAGAAAGGGCCTTTGGATGGATTGGAGTAGCTTTTGTTTTCTTACCGTCATTGGTGACGCTCATATCGCTGCACCATACAGTGCTATTTTTTCTATAATAGTCTTATACAATAGCTTTTGTATCTGGGGGTTTAAGCCCCATCCGACACCTTGCATTCTTTTCAGGTTGATAGCTATTCTGGAGGTTTTCTTCTTAATTTGCTGTAGGTGCTCAATGAAGTTTAGTTTATTATCTATTGTAATCCAGATATCTTAAGGATTTAACTATTTTGATTTTGTTGTTGTCAATGAGGAATTTCGGTAATCTGGTTATTTTTTTAAAAGGCTTATGAAATATCATGGCTTGAGATTTTTCCTGTGATATTGTTAGTTTTTGCTGCTTGCAAAGGTCGTTGAATTTTTCCAGAGTGGTATTAACATTGGCCTCTAATACTTGTCTTGAGCGTCCGCTGATTACAAAGGCTGCATCATCAGCAAATGCAATGCACTTTGTGTGGTCTGGCCATTGATGTTGTACTATTTTGTTGAATGTTAAATTCCAGAAATCAGCGCTAAGACAAGAGCCTTGCGGACAGCCTCTTTCTTGGTTTCTCTCTATGGTTCTGCTGTTGGTTATTATTATGCTTTTTCTATTAGAAAAATAGTTCTGGAATACTTTAAATAGGTTCTTCGGGCATTTGATTTCTTTAAGAGTGCCTAATACCTCAGGCCACCAGAGTGAGTCAAAGGCCTTTCTGAGGTCTAGGCATAGTAGGCAATGCAGATTTTGGACTTTGTTGTTAGAAATTTTTATTATTGCTTCGTTGATTGCATGTATTGTGCTTCTGTTGGGTGTGAATCCAAATTGCAAGTTACTGATGCTATTTGATTTTCTCAAATGGTGCCTGAGGCGATTAGCAAGGGCTCTTTCAAAAACTTTTCCCAGCGCTGGGAGAAGGCTTATTGGCCTATATGAACTCGGACTGGACGCATCTTGACCTTTCTTGTTAAACAGGATTATTTGTCTTGTTTTGAAGCAGGAGGGAAAAAGTACCATATTGTAGGCATTTGTTTATTACTACCGGGATAAGAGAAGGGAAGTGTTTGTTTATTTTTTTTATTATTACGTTATCTATTCCGTCTGAACCTGGAGCTTTTTTTAGGTAGATTTTTAATAATATTATAAATTTCGAATTCTGTGAAGGGAGCGTCATCTTGTGTGCAAGGAGGGTGGGTATTTTCTCTTCTCGATCTTTGCGCTATTGTATCACCTTCTACATCATCCTTTAGGAATACGGCGTCCATAATTTTTTCTATTGCAGTTGTAGTAGCATCCTCTGATCCTGAGGTATGAAAAACTGAATGGGGAATTATTATTTGTGAAGGTTTGAAAACTTTGTTTGCGCAGATTTTGTAAATCGGACCATAAGGGTCTTTGCTGTTTGATATGTATTTTTTCCAGCAGTTTATTTTTGCTGATCGAATTTCTTTTTTATAGAAAGCTCTCTGTTTGGCAAAAATTATGTACGCTGCTGTTCTATCTGCTTCTGTTTTTGCTTGTTTCATTCTTCTCTTTAGAGCTCTGGTTTTATTGCGTTCAGATCGAAGTGAAGTTGTCCACCAGTTAACTTTCTTGATATCGCTAGGATTTTTAATGTCAAAGGATTTTTCACAGTGGACTTGAATTGATTTGGTCAGTTTCGTAGTTAGGTCATCTAACTGAACTTCATTAGTGGACTTTTTGATTTCATTTATTATTAAAGGAACTTCCGTGGAGATTGAATTTACAAATCTTTTGATCCTGTTATTTGTGGTTTTGAAGCGCTTTGTTGTTATTGCTACAGTCTGTGTGACAAATTCATATGATATTAATTTGTGGTCTGAAATTACTTCATCCTCCATGACCGTCCAGTTCATGATCCGGTGGGCGAGAGCATTATTTGCAAGCGTTAGGTTGGGCCACCCTTTTCCAGAACTTGTTTCGAATGTCGGTGGGGCAGAATCTTCATTTATTAATGCTAGATTGTAACTATTAATAAAATCAACAACTTCTATTCCCCTTTGGTCAGTACGAGAGTATCCCCATATTTGGTTATGGGCATTAAAATCTCCTCAATGATGTGGAGGGAACCGGGGAATCTATTGATGATGTTACCTAGTTGGTTGAGGTTTGTAGAAAGTTCCTCTGCAGGAGAATTATAGAAGGAGGTGATGAGCAGTTCTTCCTTTGAAGTGTTTAAGGCTATTGTTACTAAATCTTTAGAGGTAAATATTGTTGATGGGGACCAATTCTTGCTGTAACATATTATTGCTGCTCTTACTTGATTTTCTTTTCGTCTTGGTGTTGGATTAAATTCCAGCTTAACGGAATAGCACTAACTTTACCTCTCACGCAATAAGGCTCTTGAACGAGCACTATATCATAATGGTGTTTTACCAAGAAAAGTTCGAGTTTTGCAGACGATGCTTGGGCTTTTTGCAAATTAATTTGGAGAATCTTGATTTTAGGTGCATTGTTTCGCTTTATTATCGTGGTAGAAGGGAGAGGAGTCATTGTTTTGCTGACTCGCTACTTTTTGCTTCCTTAGTTTGAAGTACCGTAGTCTGTTCTTTCCTTGATCTTTTGTATTTCACGATGGTACGTCTGGCAGGTCGACGCGAATGCAGCACGATTTATATTGAAAACGCTGTGACACAGACTTATAGTAGAGGTTTTTTGGGGTCTTATTTTTGGGTCATTTTCAGATGTACAAAATCCCAAAGCATTAAAATATGCAAAAATATCGGGTGGCCCAAGATGAACTGAACCCAAAGTAAGTGGAGTCTCCCATGTCCGGTTAGGTTTTCTTGTACCACCCTTTGTAACTGGGCTTAGTCATAATGATGATTTTTCGGGGGGAGGGAATATAAAATTTTCATAGGGCGATCACAGACTAAACAATGAAATTTTGCAAAAATTTCTTGGTTTGGGATTTACAGTACCAGTTTCAAGAAAAATTTCCCCTTCCGAGGGGCTACATTAAAAAAAAGTATAAATGATTACCAAATATAAAGCACTGGCACAAATAATTAGTACATAGTTAAGTATTACGTTATGTCTATATTTTTTATTTTAAATTGAAACTTAACACTTAGTCAAATTTTGGTAATGCAATCAGCGCCGTTATATGAGATCAGTGATTAAATGCACTACGTTTTAATAATATACATTTTGGATACATTGATTTCCTTCATTAAGAAGTATGTTTCCAAATTCAGAAAAACGATCGTTCTTGAATTTAGTGATGTGATCATTCCATTTGTAATTAGACTCATTTTGAAAATTTTTGGTACTGACAGGCGCGAATTTATATAGAGGGCGATATATTTTGTATGGAGGGCGAATTAATGGAGTATCCCCCCAAAAAAGTTGTTTAATATGTAAGATCTAGTTTTCTTGGCTATCACACATAGAAGGCAACTAGATCTACTTGTTTCACCTTGCGAATTCTCGCAGAGGCGTGAAGATGAACACAAGGAGGGAAAGGATGTAAAAGACCCTTTTATTGATCACAAACTGTTTAACAGATGGCACGGACTTACGTGCTTACACAAGCACCGACCGCTTGCGGTGAGAACTTAAAAGATAATGTAACACTAAATTTAAAGGCAAAGAGCAGTGCGAGACTCCACAATTCAATTTAAACTAACAGGTTGACTCAGAAAACCTACACCGGCAGGATACTAACTCGATGACAAAAGAATGCGTAGCCACTATTAAGATTAACAGCTGATAGAAACTAACCAACATGCGCTCACAAGAGCGAAATCACGCTCAGTCTAATCTTTTCGCTCCAACAGTTTAAATACTCTTGTTCATTCTACTTAATGTGCATGATGACGAGGAAACGCAAGGGGAAATAAGAGAATTCAGAAAAGGTTCACAAAATAAAATAACTATTAGTAAAAATAAGAAGAACTCTACAACTTTCCCCGCTAGATTTTAACTGTCGTCACTAAAAGGCTTTAACCGACCCTTATAAAGATATTTAAATTCTAAACCTGAGTCAACCTTCACAAAGTTTTGATTCTCAAGATTAATTTGTTTACAGACGAAATGTCATTTAAATTGGTATCTTTTTCTACTTTCCATTACTAGAACATATAGAACATCTCCATATAACGCTCTCCAGTTCCTCTCTGGCATTCCTCCATTAACTCTTACTCTACAAAAAGAAACTGTTAAGGTAAAGGCCTCTAGATTACAGCAACTTGATTTCTTTCCATTGGATTACGAAGCTCTGAAACATGATCTTGACATTAATTTAAGTCACCGTAAATATGAAGATCTTATGGTCATTCATCTGGCGGGGGTAGTTGTGCTCCCTCGAGGAAGGGCTGGATCGGAATTCTGGAACCAACCATTTATTAGGAGGAGACCCGGGGTTTGGTATGGATCTTCTGAGAGTGGGTATAGCTACGGGGCAGTGAGGCGCAATATATAGCCTCTCTCTGTCCTAATCCAGCATAGGCCTCCTCAGAGTCCCACTAGTAACCAGCTTAGTCTGGGCTAACTATGTTCGGATAGTGACACCCCCGGGGGTCGACTGGGACTGGCAATCCCAGCGTACTGGCTAGATCAATATTTAGACAGCCTTGACTTCTGGGGTAAATAAACTGTCTTCACAATGACTAGAACTATCGTCTTTTCGGTGGTAAGTTCAGGCCTGGCAGGGATCGGATTAGTACTGTCTTGTTTGCCCCTTGGTTGTGGGAGCGTTACATGGTCAGATATCGAAGGTTGTGTTTGGGGGGATGGGCTCCTCTTGGTCAACACTAGCGGATGGTCGATGTCTAACTGTGACCATGTCCTGTGTGAAGCATTTGGGTTCCCCTGGGTTGACGGGGGGTGGGAGCCTCCTTGGATGGCCTCCAGAGCCCCCTCCTTCTGTTGCACTGTGGCCCATTCATCGTCTGAACATCAGTTACAAGTGCATGCAGATGGATCTAAGTCAGACTTGGGAGGAGATAGTGCTTTCGGCGCTTTCCTCAATAACCCTTTAATCAAGACCTGAATACTAAATTAAGATGAACTAATTCCATTTCTCAAGCAGAATTTTTAGCAATTAGAGAAGCAGTTAAATTTATTTAGACAATAATTTTTTCTCTTAAAATTATTACAGGTAGTGCCTCTACTATAAGTCGGTTCATGAAGAGCCCCTCTGGTCAGAGAAATATAGAAATTTTTCACGCTTTTTCGATAGATCTGACACCCAGTTTGTGCTAGACAAGAGCTCATATTAGCACCTTTGGCAACGAATTGGTTGACATGAAGACAAGGGAGGCTTCTGATGGCCCACTAACAATCACAATTCATTTACCAAACCCAGGCTCCATATTAAAATCAAAATTAGAAAACGATTTATAAAAATTATGAAAATTTTCTTGGGAGCAAAAATCAACAGGAAAAATATTTCCTTTTATACCAGTACTTTCAAGAGGATCGGTAGCCACCAATCCGGCATTAACTTACTTTTTAAAAGCTCATGCTCTATTTGTAGCTTATCTATTTCGTTTTGATCAGCTTGAGGCGGATAATTGCAGTTTCGAAGAATTAGGCACTATAGATCATTTATATGTTTGATTACGAAATTACGCAGGATCTATATTTTAGACTCTACACGCACCAAAACTCCCAAGGATGGTTCTTTCAGATACTGAAAAGTTCACAACTGAGCCATAAATTAAATACATTGCTGCATCATCTTTCTGAAAATTGTTCCAATCTTAAATCCGCTTGATACAATAAGTATCGTAAAAGAACTATGTATTTTACTAATGATTACTTTATTTTTAAGGTTCTAATAACATTCCTCAACAGTTATTGTACGAAAATGTATTTCTTTCTCTATAATTAACATAATTTTTTATTTCCTCAATTTGTTAAACACAGCAAAATCTTTGGCAGCAGTTAGTATTTATATTTTCCATTATACCTTTTTAATACTCTAAGAATGATATTTATAAACTCTGCGTACTGTAAATTCCGCATATAATTAAGCAAACTCTGCTTTTTATATAAATGTTTGTAGTTTCTTCCACCTAGTGAGCAATAATAGCTGAAAGCCTTCCAGTGGTTCAGCTTCTCACTTGGTGGTAACTAACACCATCAGTATGGTTTGATTTAGTTGATTGTGGCAAAGCACACTAGGGCTAGCTCCCTAAGGGAAGGGATGCCTTCGTGGAAGACTTTCTAAGGGAAATTGGCTTGTATACGCGTTATACATAGGGAAGGCCACGAAAACGCCCATGCAGTCATTCCAGGCGAATGAGTATTCGCCTGGAATCGAACTAAGTCATAACTACCCAATGTTCAGCTACCACTCGGCCACTGGTAGGCTCATCATCATCAGTATGCTGCCGGAATTCGTGAAGGAAAGATCTCGATAAGAAATGATCTGCTGAGAAAGCCGAAATTTCTGACGAGATACAAAGCGTCAAAAGAATGCATTAAAATATGTATGATCAAAAAACATTCTTATTACTTCAATGCCCCGTAACTAAGCTTTTTCCTTTTTTCTTAATTTTTTTAAAAATTTGATTATATATATATATATATATAT
>KK120286.1:78582-104652 GCA_000611955.2 Stegodyphus mimosarum
TCTGGACACATAAAGTAAACTAGATCCTACTAAATAAACCTGGCGACTTCTCGCACAGATGTGAAATAATACCAGCACAGAAGAAGGGTGAAAGTAACCCTTTATTATTTTCAACTATGACTAGAAATGTATGGGCCGCCCAACCGGTCTAGTGGTTAGCGTCGCTGACTGCCGCGCCGAAAGGCTCGGGTTTGAATCCCGGAGAAGGCATGGAAGTTTGTAAATGTGTAGTGTCGGCGCGGCATGTCAGCGCTGCAAATATGAGGCGAGCCGAAAGTCCTCTCATGTGGCCTGGTGGAAGGCCCCCCGGGGTGCTCTCCATCAAAACTGGGGGGGGGCGGAACTGAGCCAAATCGCACTGTCACCTGTTAGGTGCTCAAGGCTGTTGCCAACGACAGGTGTAATCTTGAGCTCCTTGACAATTCTAGTGGGCTTTGGCTGACTTTGTCAGACAAATGAGAATGAGTAACAACAACAGAAAGGCATGTACTTCGTACATTACAATAACACCGACAACTTGCGGTGGAACTTATCAGGACTGAGTGTTCGGCCCATATTCTTGGCAAACATCTTCGTGAACTCATTACGTCCTGATCTGGAACAGGGAGCTGAATGCAGCTATGTTCGATGGTAGATACTGTGATTGAGTTGGCGAATAACTGCACTTGAAAGGAATTTAAAATCCTCTTTTATTAAATCAATATTATTTACAACCACTTCCCAACTCGGGAGGGATACAGAAAGTAAAAGACCACACTTGGACCTAAAATGAACAATCAGCTAAATAGAAATTAAATTAATCTTTGCTCACAGATCTATAGGCGAGGTTGGCCTCTAACTAAATGGTGAGTAGCAAGATTTACTAATACTAACGCACTTGGATTTATTTCAATAAGCAATCACGTAACAAGCACTATGGCTTAGATGCTTAGAATTTAACTGCTAGCTGGTCAGGCGAACGTCGAATAGAATGATCGTGGTCTGAGACTAAAAGCTCTCTGACTCTGAGAGGTTTCTACCTCTTGCTTAAATAGTCGTTGGCTCCACTTCAAATTAGCATAAGCTGAAAACGCGCGCTTCTTCTGACGGGAAGTTGAAACAGAGAAGAGATAGAAAGATTTAAATTAAAATAAAACTTTGTTAGTTTAACTAAAACCTTACAAACTTAAATCTATTTAAGTCCAAAAAAGAGTAGGGCTGAACTAGCACCTTAAGTTATGGCTAAACTATGTTGACTCGACAAACCTACCCGGCGTGTTAATCATTCCAATGGCCAAAAGACGTATCCGTAACTCCGCGTAAGAGTAAGGTCAGAAACGAAACGTGTGTCGGCTAGTGAAAACAAGCTCTGAAATAAACTCCAGATTCCGCTAGTGGCCGTGATTAACATGCTGAATGCATGTTGTTTTCCGGTTGTCTTGATGTGTTTGCCTCAGTGAACGCTTGAAGTAGCGTGATTACTTGATCAATGAGTCCAGGAGGACAGCTAGGATGGATAGAGGGGGAGTAATTGATACATAAAACGGTCTTATAACAGTCCTAATGGCTATGCAGATTAACTTGGATAACAATACCGATGACAGCATATCAAATCAGAGTTCATGATCGAGTGTGTCATGCGATTTGGACTGAATTCATCCAAAAGTTCATCCAAACATTACAGTGGAATAAATAATAAATGAAGATATAAGATTATACACTCACTTCCAAAAGTTAAGCACGAAGATGTAAAATGCAAAAAAATCAACAAATACTGCTTTGATGGACACAAATTTCGCGCAGGAAAGTAGCATATATATTTATGCATAAAACAAAATCAGTAATTATATACAGAAATGAAAACAATATTACATTTTTGTAAGTTATCAGATAATGACATACTGGAGACAAAACAGAATTATGTATAAAGTGAAAATAAACAGCATAAAATGAAAAAAAGGACATTAATAGGGTATGTGATTCCCGCTCATCTGTATACAAAATTTACACCTTGTGACCATGCTTTCAATTAAGTGGCCAAGCACCGCAGAATTAAGCAGTCACCATTCTTCTTGTAGAGCAGTTTCCAGCTCAATGGGAGTGGCTGGAGGTGAGAAACGTGAAGATACAGCACAGCCGAGAGCATCCCAAAGATTTTCAATGGGATTAAGGTCGGGTGAATATGCTGGCCACACCATACGCGCAATCCCTTCACTCTCCAGTAGTCATCGACGATGTCAGCTCTAAATGGGGACGTGCGTTACGCCCTCCGTCACTTATCACTTATCGTCCATTAAAACAAAAGTAGGGCCAACTGCTGCAGCGTACAATCTCACAATGGGTTCTAGGACTTCATCTCGATACGGACTGCCGTCAAAGAACCCCGTTCAAAGATGTGCAGGTCGGTGAGGTATCCTAATGAAATCCCTGCCCACACCATAATGCTTTCGCCTCGGAATACGTGATGTTCGGTGATGTTTTGGGACTGACTGCGTGTTCGTTGTTCACGCCATATCCTTATACGCTTGTCATCTGGCTCCAGAGCAAATCTTGACTCATCAGTAAACATGACATTGTCCCAGTCAGACACATTCCAATTTACATGTTCCCGCACCACTGTAATCGTGCCCCTCTTCATTGGACGGATAGAGGAACACAAACTCGAGATACCCGGGCATACAGTCCACTCATATGTAATCTTCAGCGTACAGTAGCTGCAGATATCGCCTTACCAATGGGCGCTGTGACCATAGATGTCCTACGTGTGGAGGTCGCTCTGCGATTCCGCTTGGCTCCAATAGCAATATATCCATCTTCCGAGGGAGTTGTAACCCTTGGGCGACTGGCTACGGGCCTTCGAACAACTGTCTGTGTGGTTTGGAATTGTTTCTATAAACGTGAAATTACAGAATGATGAACACCGAAGAAAAGAGCAACATCTGTGACCGACTGTCCTGCTTCAATGCACCCCGCAGCACGCCAGCGCTCAGAATCTTGCATTCGCCTTCTGGAAGTCATAGAAACACGTATGTCTTGAAAACAAATTGTATGAAAGTTTTAAACACCTTCTATCAGCACTTACAATCAACTTCTGTAACCCTTCATAAAGCTGGCTTCTTATAAGACTGCCTTTTTTGCATATTTCTTGACATGAAAGCGCGATTGGTTGTTACGTAACATATTTACATACTTCCATCTACCTCTGCAGCGAATTGCATCCTCTTCAATTCTGATTGACTTCCGGGTATTAGCATTTTCCTCTCCGTGCTTAACTTTTGGAAGTGAGTGTATATAATTAGTTGCAGAAGGCAGTCATGAACCTATATACAAATCATAGGTGCTGAGCTACATAGCGCAACGAGCAGACGTCGGGGTTACATGGGTGGTCACCCACCCCAGTGCTGTAACTGAAGAATCCTGCTGGAATCTGCAGGAATTAAACTATGAAAATAAAACACATCTGTATAAAGTAGTGTCATAACTATACAAAAAGGTTTCGCAAGCGGGAAAGTCCTGGTTTTCACTGAGAATTAAGGCTGCAAAGGGAAAAAGATATCCATCTTCGTTAAGCATTTCGTAGTGAAAAATTCGAAAAAAGCTCAAATGATCAAAATTTTGAGCACTCTCAATGAATTTTTTGTTAACTTTCCTGAAAAAGTTATGCAATCTATCCAATTTGAAATCAGCATGTATTTTGAACAAAATTTCGGAAAAAAAAAAGTTTGTTTCGAACAAAATAGTGTGCATTAATTAGTGCTCATCCTTAAAAATTTGTTTTGCACAACTTGAAGCTTGTGTATATCCGAAGGAGTAGCAGTAGTTCAAGCTGGCGAAGCGTAAGTCGTCAAAGGTCTAATACTTGAAGTGTAGATGAGTTTTTTCTTTGAAAGATCAAGCTTTGAATATTTCCGTATGAGGGGAAGTAGGCACTTCATGACTTTAATGGTTTTGCTTCTCACGTGATCAGTATGATGTGTCCATGTGAGTTAACTTTAAATTTGCATCTTGGCAAGGAAATGCGAAGGGAATTTGAGGAGCCCAAGAAAGATAACAAAAATTTGAATAATAGGTTAATTGAACTAAGGGAAACTCTATAATATATATATGCAAGGTCTGTCCTGAAAGTAATGCGCCCATTTTTTTTACGAAATTTATTGAACCGATTCGTACAATTACTCAATATTCTTCGAAATACATCCCTCCTGCTTTAACACACTTGTTCCAACGCGATTTCCATGCTTTATATGAGTTCTGGAAGTCCGTCACAGGGACCTTTAGTAACCTCGTCGTAGCCGCCTTAATGTTCTCCAGGGTCCCCTGACCGAACACTCACACAAGGGTTCACTCAAACAGGCACTCCAGGAGGTCGGAGCCGACTGGCTCTGGTGGCGGTGTGTTCCCAAGACTCCACCCACCTTTCTGTGCAAGCGGCAACGCTGTGCGACGGATAGTCGCGGAAGAAGAAAATGGGGAGCATTACTTTCGAGACAGACCTTGTACATACATATATATATATAATCTTCATTTGTAGAACGAAATTCCAGCATTTGACGACTTTATTCTGAAACACCTTGTATATAACCAGTGCAAATTATCTTTCCTCATATTTCACAGGTCTAACAAAACTGTGAATAAGTCAAGGTTCAAAATTCTAATTTGGATTTGGAAAATGGTTGTTTAACTTGCTGTGTAATTTTCTCGTAAATTTTAACGGAAAGAAATGTTAATTTTTTTAAAACTACAGTAGAGCTTTATTTTACAAGAGCGATATCCTAGAAAATTCCCTGAAATTTGAGAAAATAATCGCAGGAATTTGTACGATGATAAACATACTATCCTAGACTCCGTAGATGGACTATAAAAGGAGAATACCCTCAATAAAATGAGGTTAAGGAGCCTTTGTTAAAATTTTAAACTTTGTGCTACATATACAAACATAAGAAAAAAATAATTTTAAAAAAAGCAAATAATTTGTTACAGGAACCAGGAAGTGGCATTAAATATACGACTGGATACAAAATAGGAGAGGAAGAATGAGCGTTATGAAAAGAAGATTATGATAGTTGAAACCTGACCAGCTACTTCCATTACTGAGGGCAGCAGAATAATATCTGCAGTTTTAACACATACGTTACTTTCTCACTCAGGAGTAGAAATTCTTTAGTAAGGAATTATCGCATTACTCCTTGCATGATTTCGTAGTATAAGTGGCTAGTACGTTAGCAACTAGAAGGTCTATAGTTTGAATGCTGGCGAGGACACAGTTGATGTATCTCGCTCCTTGACTTCGAATAAATTTATAAGGTATTTCTGCCACCCTCTTCGCATGCCTTCGTGGTGTAGTGGTCAGTACGCTCGACGTGTAACCGATAGGTCCGTGGTTCTACCCCGGCGAAGGCGTTGTTCATTTTTCATCGCCCTTGCTTCTAAATAACCTAATGACCCTACAAACTAATCGCTCTTAAATTCAAGTAAACATTTACAGTTGCGCTCGAGCTAAAAT
Source organism: Stegodyphus mimosarum (assembly GCA_000611955.2). Classification (NCBI taxonomy): domain Eukaryota; kingdom Metazoa; phylum Arthropoda; class Arachnida; order Araneae; family Eresidae; genus Stegodyphus; species Stegodyphus mimosarum. Next base: position 84,065 of record KK120286.1, read on the forward strand.
ATGGCGGACGATAACTCATCAATACCTGGATTTGATCGACTGGGTAACATGGTTCTCTTTAGTAAGCCTTTAAGTGAGAGAGAGTGTAAAGAATTAGCCCATTCTCCCATACGTACTCTCGTGGTGTAATTGATTAGAACCTGGTCTAGAGTCCTGATGAGAGCATAGTTGATTTTCCCGTTTTCCGCTGTGAAGAACCATTTTCTGTTATCAGTCTATATCTTTCTTTACGTATGAAATGATGTAGAACATTCGTATTTTACTTTTGCCCTTGAAAATGCTGACAACTACAATAAACATGGAGGGAAAGGGGTTACATTTACCATTACATTTCCCGCAAATAGCACAGTTTTGAAAACCACTAAAAGCAATGAGAAGAAAAGCGAAGAAGTTACATATAGTGTGTAACAAAACCATACGGCTAGAAATTTTTGAACGTATCTTTAAAAAATAAAATGTATTTCGCTATTATTATGGTGGAATAATAAAATGTGAGCAATGATTCAGAAAACAACGACAGTGCAATTTCACACATTCAAAGCATACTTTCTTCGTGAAATTAGAAGAGTGCAGTGAAGTACAAAAACATACATACAGAAGAAACACCTCACAAAACCAAGAAATTTATTTGCCCACTTTTAAAACTTGAGTATTTTTCTGACATTGATGCTATCAACGATTTTAATACTCACTTTCCCAAAAAATGATATACACTTCGTCTTTTCAAGTTGTGTACGAGTGTTAACGAGTTGTGCTGCGTTATTTTGCTCATTCCTTGTATTGCATTTCTTATTTTCATCGTGTTGTATTGCTGTATGGTCTAAATTTTCTAAGCGAAAATGCCTAATACATTTTCTCTATATCGTCAGCCTCTCTCTGAAACCTTTGCTTAATCGAAAATTCTAGATGGTTAGTGATGCCACCTTGCCTGTGGGATGTTTTTGGCGTTCATCGTTACTTCCCATCCTCATTACATAATTGCAAGGATGAATACGGTTTATCTCGTTGTAATTAGGTCTTTAATGCCTTAATATGTGAGCGAAATGAAATCAAGGGCTTACAAATGAGTCTTTGTTCTTTAAATAATTCATGACAGTTGAAATTAACATCGAATGTGTTTTTTCCCACTTGAAGCAAATATTTATCATGTCATAATCAAAATTCCATCTCTTTATCTTTTCATTTTACGTTGATTTATTCGGAGACATTCTTTTCGTAGCCACTTTCACAATTTCACTCGATTCTTTCAAAGATATACATCATTACTTCCTCGTCCATGGCTTTGAGAAAATTCTCAACAGCGTGACTTCTTGAGTAACACCATGGATAATGTTTCCTGATTTGCTCAAAACACTGACTGTTGTCTAGCTGTAATTATTGAATGTTCTCGAAGGAGCTCATCACTGCAGGTTGCAATTTGGTATGACACTTAATATTACGTAGGAACCTTTCCAAGCATGTAGATACTCTGCTCCCTGTGTTCCATAACCCCCACTATCTACATACTGAAGCTTTACTAATAAAACTTTACTCCATAAATAATAAACTGAGCTAAATAACCCAGTTTATTATTCATGGAGTAACGCTTGCTGGAAAAGCGGCATTAGCTTTGAACTTCTGTGAGGTTTCAATAAATTATGGTAAAAGTTGTGAACTTTATTGATTAAAATCATTTCACTTTTACATAAGAAAAAACAGGGAAAATTACACAAAACTCTTTTTGTTCCCAGAAGCTTGCTGAATTCTTTGAAAATAAATTAATGGACCTTTTGAACTTAGATAAGTGTTTGATTCCTTTACATGAAAACTGATTCGAATATGGACGAGAGTTTCAAAGAGCAAACTGATCTGGAAAAATAAAGACCTTTTATTTCACATATTTCAATTGATAAAACAAATTTTAGTTTTTCAAAGACAGCAATTTATCTTTAGCAAACGAAATAGAATTGATTCCTTTAATAGCAAATTGAAATCCTGAATTAAAAATAAAAAAGATGTAAAAGTTTGTTTTGAAATGCTTCTTCTCTTTTCAAAATGCTTCGCCTACGCAAAAACCTCCAACATAAAATAATTACTTGACAACATTCAAGAAATATCGTTATACGCATTGAAGCTCTCAAATGAAGATTGCGAAAATTATTTGCTAAACAGTTCTGATGTTTAAGTCAAAAAAACTTGTGGGTTACGAATATAACTTTAGCCAGTAAAAGTTGTAAACTATTACTCCTAGAGTAAGATCACTTGAATGAATTTTTTTCAAAGTTGTATCTTAAAGTAAATACAAATGTGTCAAGTTCTTGAATTTAATTTACAAAGAATATCTAGAAGTGAAAAAGAAAAAAGTTTCTTTTTCCTCCCAGCCTACTTTTCTTTCAGAACTTTTTTCCGTTTTTTCAAGCCGCTCGCGATTATAAGAAGAAACTGCGTTGTCTGCTTTTAGTGCTATAAATACATAACAGCTATTTGTTTACAAACAGACCGAGTTTCTCTTCAGATTCCTCTACGAAGCTTAATATTGAAAATCTAGCGAGATGTATAAAAGCCTAACGAGCTTATAGAATATTTTGCACTTGTAAACAAAACTCTTGCTTTATTTACTATATCAGGTGTTACAATGAAATTATTTCCGATAATTACACATATTTTGTCCAAGATGCGTGGAAAAAATGACCGCTTCTGGTGGTTAGTGTCACAAAACACATCCCTAAAAATTAATCTCTATGTACTCATGGAGACAGTTTTTCTTTTTCAAGCAGAGTTCAATTTTGCATGTGCTGCATTCCCACACTGTTCTTACAGGCTTTTTCTTGGTGCTGCAGAGTGCACATCGCCGTGATGTTGTCTTCGTTGGCTGATGCTTATTTTCTTGAAGACGAATTGAAATCTGAAGTTTTGATACACTTTTTTAGGGTGCTACATTGAAATCTGAAGTTTTCAGATGTCAAGTGAATTTTTAATTCTTTTAAAAATGTTAACCTTCGCCCCCTTCTTTCCCAAAACGAGCACAACAGTTGAGAAGAAAGCAATATGTGAAATGTGGGTAAAATATTATAAGGAAGTTTAATAAAATCTGATAGCAAAAAATTTCATATGGCAAATCCTTTGCCCGGGAAAAAAAAATCGGAGATGAGAATTTTCCCGAGTATCATTTGACGCAGTGAAGGTTGAAAGAAGAGCTTGGTGCAAAAATTTTAGACTATTCTTTACCGTCTCGTTTTTTCTAAAATTCGTTCTCTATTGGAAAACAAAAAATGAAAAGCGATGTTCAGGCATAATGTAGGAATATGTCATCGTACAAGATGGGGACAGAAGATTCTTCTTTACCAACAAAGCAAAACAAACGAAAAATATTAAATCCTTTTAATATTCAAGAAAAGCGTGAATAAAAAAATTCTATAGCTTTTAATAAATAAAACTGCCGAATTCCTCAACGATTCCGAGGTTGACAAATTTGTGATTAGGGAAATGTTTGCTCTTGTGTTTTGTTTTGTCTTTGATTTCACAAAAATGGGGCAGATATTAACAGTACAGGCAACGATATAATACGTTTAATTACGAAAAATGAAAGAGGTGCATAAAAAACAAACTATTATGTTCTAAACACAGGGATTCAAAACCTGGCTGCATTTCCTAGTTTCAAAGGAGGGGAGAGAATGCGGTTACCAGTTGATTTACCTGTTAAGTATTTAGTTTTAGTTTAGGAGTGAAAAAAAAAAAAAAAAAAAAAAAAAAAAAAAAAAAAAAAAACTACATTTATCCAAATGTTGGTATTTATCAATATTTTCTACACTCATTAAGTTTATAAGATACATTAAAAATAATCTAAATTTAAATAAATGTTTATATATTTCCCGAGTTTTGGAAAGGAGGGCAGTCTAGCAATGGTGAAAGGGGTTATAGGGTAAAAAAAAGGTTGAGAACCACTGTTCTAATACTTTTTGCACTATACTTAATACAAAGCAGTTATTCATAGGAATAATTAATAATTTCATTTTAAAATTAAATGCATTCAATAGTTTTGATGAAAAATACAGAGACTATTAGAATTTTCCCAGTGAAAAACACAATAAACCTGCGATCTTACAAATGTCAGCTGAATGTGCTACGAGACACCTCGCGACCCCGTAAGGGAAAACATAATAGCTCCTTGCATTCTACCACGCATATGATGAGTGGGCAGAAGCACGAGATCCAGTTTGGGTACTACCGAAGAAGCTATTAGAATTTTAGGAATCAGAAAACGAACAGCCAACTGTGCCCTGTCCGACATTTTGATCAATGATCTTCAAACTGCTAGTTGGAAGTGCTAACCACTTACACTGCGAGGGAATACAGAACAGAACGATGAAATCATAAAGATATTAGTGTTTTTTTTATTTTTTAAGAGAAATCAACTATGTTGTCTTCGGGAGTCGAGTCATTAATCTTCAGACTGTTAGCTGTCATAATGTAACACCAATTACACCACGACAGCGTGCACGGGGAAGTCAGTAATTCCTTATAACGTAACAAAAAACATACGATATTCAATCATATATGAACATATAATATTCTAGGTGTATATATTAGTGCGCAAAAGTCAGCATTATTTGTGATGTACAGAAAAGAACTTTGCAATTTTACATTAATTTTTAACTTTATTTACATGGTACGGTGTTGTAAAGTAAAAATTTGTAGAAGACATATATGCATGATTCCAAATTTTTAGAAGAAATATATACATGTCTCTAAATAAAATGAATTCAATACATCCTAGCTATTCTGCGTAGGATAATGAGAAGCTCTAATTGCCCTCTTAACTGTAATCATAAATTTTCGTATATATATAAACAATTAGAGCAATTTATAATCATAATGTGACAAGCAAGTATCTCAGTGTCTTTTCATGAAATTCAATTAAGTCATACCATATTTATATCTACTTCTAAAATGGCAGATTAAAGCTCCTAGTCGCGAATAGTTGGTTTACTGCAACTCCGCAGTTTGTAGATATTCGAAAAAATTAAGTATACTTGCCAATCCAGCCAAACTGAAACTAAATTACCTGAAATATTTCTTCCCTTGGTGGATATGGTTTCCTTGAAGTCATCCATGTACACCACAATTTGATAATTTTAGTTGATGATTTAAATTCCACTTCATTTCTCCTCAAAGCTTCCAAAAACATAATCTCGTAATTTTTTATTATTCCTTCGTTTCCTATTTTGCTCCATAGCTGGCAGTATGGTTGTAGATACCTCTCGATTAATTTATTTTATTTTGCCTATTTGAATCACGTATTTCCGGCATACGGCGCAGAAAAGTTTTCCTTGAAGAACAGAGACCTTATACATCTGCCTAAAAATACTTACAGTTTTTTGATAAATTTGATGTTAATATAACGTTGAATTTTGCCTCATTTTTAATCACTCATACTTACTTTTATTTTAACTTTTAGAAGCTTCTCTTTAATCTGAAGCTTACTGGATTTCGGACATAATATTTAGCAAAAATTAATTTACTCATTCTTCTACTACATACTTGAAAGACAGCATTAAGACTTCAAACCTTTCACGTGCAGACATTTCATGCAAACGGACATTAAATAAAAGTTCAAATTGCATTTGAAATTTGAACTTTAGAATCAAAAATATCATTCAGAATAACTTTGTATAAACATACTGGACTATATATTATTTAATTATACAAAGTAATTATTTAATATATACAAAGTTCATGAGGACTCTCTGAAATTTATAGAATGAGCAGTATTTGTATATCAAGTCTACTTTTATTACAATACTACGATCTATATTATGCTGCAGATGCAAGTGATTCGTTCTGCATTTGCAGAATAAGATGATTTTGAAATCGGCAAATGATTAGTTTTGCTTCATTAAAGAAGAAAAGAATGGTAAAATTCTCAATTCTAATTATCACTACCTACAACCAAAATCTTAGATTAGCACTGTTGATGTGGTGAGTCGTCCCATAGACAACGAATGAATATTTTTCTTAGATCCACTAGTTCTTTAAACGTTATTATGATTAAATACAATAGACCTCTCAGTTACACGGGAGTTAAGACCACCAAAATATTCCACGGAATTGAAAATCCACGAAGAATCATTCATCTTCTTCAATGTTGTGGCCAGAAGTCTTTTTGATAGCGTAAACAGTCATCACATATTTATATATCCTATAGGTATTATGTGCCGCATTCCTTTAATAAAGAAAGCTAAAGACACATGGACATGGTTGCATCATATCGGCATTTCAAGCACATAAAACAACTGAGCTCATCGCAGTGCTATCAGCAGGAGGTGACAGCGAAATCAGTACAACAGCATAGTATATACTACATTTGATTTTATTCAGACATAGTGTTCAAGAACAGTAACAGTCAACAAGACGCTGAATACCACCATTCCTTCAGATGAACCCCCTAGGAACATGGCTCATCACCAGTGGCCAAGTGGTTCAATCGCTGAAAAATTGTAGTTCTACCCGGGTTTGAATCCCAGCGAACGGGCTAAGTACATGGGCATTTTCATGGTCTTTTCCATGAGTAACGTTGATACGAGCCAATTCCTTTTAGAAGTTCTCCACAAAGACATCCCTTACCTTAAGCTGATATCCCACGCGTACTTTGCCATAATAAAATAAGCCAAACAGTACCTAAAAACATGTGCGCGAAAGCAGGCCACACTCCGAGGCTGCGCTCACAGAACAAGAGATCGACATAATATTGAAAGTTCTCGCTGTCAGAAAGGCACCGGACCCTGGTGGATTGTACAGTGGCGTATTTTGTGCATTCTGCATTAAATCAATCCTAATATGACGTAACCCTTAAGGAAATATCTTACTGTTAAAGAATTTACCGTTTTTCATTTGGAACAAAATTTCAAAACTTGCTCTTTTCCCCAAAAAGAACAAGGTTCTCTAAAACAGACCAATCTGCCTGTTCCCTGCCCTGAGCAAAAGTTGCTCCTAAAAATTATCTGACCTTTATCGTGCCAACAGCACACGTTCACAGCAACTACTGCTGGAGATAATGCAACAGCTTCGTACTGTATTCAGAATAAGACTTAATCGATTCCGCACTAAACAGGCTCACTACCAAAGATCGTTCCAAGAGACATTTTTGTTGGCCTATACACTGTTCTTATCTCTATTAATGCATAAAAGACATCCGACCTCTCCGATGGTTGGATGTTTTACACAGTCTAAGCCTGGCATGTGCAATACGCGGCCCGTGGGACGAATCAAGCCGGCGACCTGATTTTGTACGGCCCGCCACGACTTTTCCAAATATTATCTAATCTGGCCAATTAACTGTTTAATTCGAACAACAAACAATCGCATTTTAATGAATAATTTTATAAAAATTCTTATTCTCAGTTTTTTACCCATTTTTAAAACTTTTTATTCTTATTTTCATCGTCCATTTTTTTATGTATGTATGTGTGCGCAAATGTGTGTTTTTGTAACACGCACCTTAACTGCCGTCGTTTGCCAGTAGTCAGTGGTCGTGGCTCATTTGACTCTTCTGCTGCCGTCAGTTTGATCACGCTCACTGATGTTGTATGCAGTTGCCAGTTTCCACGCTTTATCAGCCTGCATTTGACGTTCATGTATTTGTGAATTTTCGATCAAACGCTAAGATGGTTTCATCGAAGAAGTTAAAAAAAAAAGTAGATTCTAAAAGTCGCACATTTAAAAACAATTGGACTGAGGATCATTATTCTTAGTGGGGGAAGGAAAAGCTTCTTTGTTTGATGTGTTTGGAAATTATTCCGGTTTCAAAGGAACGCGTATTAAAAAAAATCACAATAGAAACACACTGATTACAGCAGTTACGAAGTTCAACTGAAAATAGATAAGACACAAAATTTGCAAAAGAGGATATCTGTAAAACAGATGCTGATTCGCCAACATGATCATGTAGCTGACAATATTGTTCGGGCAAGCATTACTGTTAGCGAAAATATTGCGAAGCACTCAAACCATAGTCCGAAAGTAAGTTTGTCAAGGAATGCCTTACTGTTACGAAAGAATACTGTGTCCTGAGAAAAGTAATGAAACTGAAAAGAAGTCTTTCTTGTTGTACACTAACCGACGAATCTATGAAATGGCCAGTGACATAATATTAAACAGTGAACACATTACATCAAAATGTGAAGCATTTTCCATTGCTCTTGATGAGAGCACAGACAGTTGATACCGCTCAGTTGGCTATATTTATCAGCGGAGCCGCGTCAACTCAATTGTACGTTTGTTTTTGCTGTTCAGAACTCCTTCAAGTTTAGTGCATCACTTTGTGGATTACCCATGCATTAGCACTACTTTTTTCCACGAATCTTAATGGCATATAGTCCAGCCAACCAACTGTGGTGATCCACTCAGCCCATTTGTTTGTTACAAAAATTTATCAAATTTGATATCTTCACGTAGCTTTCTCCTCGTGTTCTTTTACTCGACTCCTCACATCAAAGAAGTGGTGATGCTAAAATTTGTAGCAAGAGTTATAAGGTGTTTCTCCCGCCTTCGTGGTGTAGTGATAAGCACGCTCGACGCGTATTCGAGAGGTCCATGGTTCGAGTCCGGGCGAGGGCATTGCTCATTTTTCATCTTACCCGCTTTCAAAAAATAATCTAATGTCTCCATAGCGGCGCTCGAACTAAAAAAGGTAGTGAATGATTCTCCACCACCAGGATTTGGCAATTGGGGCCCTTAATCCCCAGTCGGCCTTTAAAAGGGGGAGTACATAAGGTATTTCTCCCTTCGCGGTGTAGTGGTCAGCACGCTCGCGATGCGTATTCGAGAAGTACGTGGTTCGAGTGCCGGCGAGGGAATTGCTCAATTTTCATCTTTCCTGCTTTCAAAAAATACCTAATGTCTACACAGTGACACCACCACTGCCCTTCCATCGCACCATGAAAATCATGGAATTATTGTCAAATGCAAACTTCCGCATAAACTATAGATTCTTCTAGGGTACACTCATGGTTCATCAGATTTTCTCGTATGGTTCCTATCGCTCGATAACGAAGACTTCAAAAGATCAATGTTGGTAACAAAATTACCAAAATATACAGTATAGCTTAAAGAAATCACAATGTTCTCTGTCAGTTTTATCATAGGATGGAGACCAAGAAGAGTATTCTTTCCTGCATCAGATTAGCATTAGCTTAGAAGCGCTCTCCTCGAGGCTTTGTCGTAATCACATAAACCAACCAAGCCTTACTGCCAGTAGTCGGAAATTTTTTACCCCTTCATAGACATAATTTCTTTCACTATGTGACCGTGGTTGTTCACTTCTCAAAAGCCCAAAATTCATATCCAAAACATATTGGCTTGTCTCGGATACCGTTTCAGACTATTCCTACCGCAGTAGATGATGATCATGTCATCAATGCTTAGATTTTCTGAGGTGGTGTCTCCGAACTTCATAAAATTATTATTGCGCATGGCATACAAAGTTTTTACTTTGAAAGACTAATCTTCAACATGTGACCAGCAGTCACGTTCACAGGTATTTTAATAACCAGTTAGAAGCAAAATTCTTTAAAAAACCCCACATTTTGTTTACTGTGGTCAAGAAATCGTGTTTTTTTTTAAACATCTGTTGCACACTTCACAGTTTCTTTTATTGCGATCGTAAACTTCATTGGAATAAAACTGTTCAAAAAGCTCAGGTGGAGTTTTTTCTTTTAATGCAGTTTCCATGTGCTTGAGCAAGTCATTTGTAGTTGAAGCACGTTTTACCTTTTGTATACTATGAAGATTTCATCTTTAACCAAGATGATTAATGTTCCTTAGCTTTTTATTGTCGAAATATCAGAGCTCCAGGCTCAAAACTTCCGACAGTTCTTACCTCCAGAGTCTCAGGAACGTCGTTTACAATAATCTCACTAATATTACTTCATCTCCTTCGTCTTTGTTCACTGGCTTCTGGTGACAAGAGTAATTTCAACATCGCTATCATCTGAACCTTAACAATTTAATTGCTGCAATAATAGTTTAATATTCTTCTAACGTCAGAAATCTTAGCGTAGACATGTCCAGCTATGTGTCTGAAATAAACTGAAAGGGAATTATGTAACTACAAAGAGAAGATAAAAGCCATGCCCCTAACGTAGTGAATAAACGAAGTTGCCAGGTGGAGGAGGAGGGAACCAGACACATACCCCTACATGTTCCAACTGAAAAAATATGGATTTCCAGACGCTATTTTTCTAGTTGTCCTTTAGTTATGACAACTGGATAAAAAGGGTTAAAAGATTTAATTCTATCCTTCGTATGCAAGAAGCATTTCATTCCTAAGATTGCCATGCCGTCATCTGTCCTCAGTACTTAGAAATATACTAGAAGTTTTCCGATGATTCCGTTCTTTTTCTGTATGAATTCTTTCAATTAATTCATCAGAACGTCTATTTCTTCTAGGATTTCGTCTCCTGTTAAACGAGTCCAGTCTTACGAAATACCTTCAGCACACAGACTAACGGGTTTTCTCTTGCTGCTTTAATTTTGAATAGGATTTTTATATGGCATCAGATCGGTTGATTCCTTCGTAGACCTCAATTCGGTATTTTCTGAAACGCCCTCTTAGTTGCCTCCCTTTAGCATCCGGCTGAGAGCAGAAAATCGGAGGTAGATGTACTTTTTTGCTCTGCAGTCGACAAACCGCCATTTCGGTTTCCTTGAGTTACTGATCAAGTTTTCATTTTTTCTCGTGGAATCTCTGGGGCAAGTGAACTATTCTTTCTGCTTCTAGCTATTTCTGATGGCTTAATCTAGTTAGACTTAGGAATAAAAAAAAATTTTTTTTGTCCTTCTAATAACTTATAGTGCAGTTGCTCTCCTTCAGGAACAAGACTGGATTTGCTTAGTCGTGTGTTTCTACTATCTTCAGTCGTTTCTTTCCATGATAGAATTGTGCTGCCGATCACGCATCTTCTAATGATTTGCGTCCAAACTGAGAATTTCCATTTCTCAAATGCAGGCTGATTAACGTAATTCAGTTTAATTCTTTCAGTTTTAGTGAAGCAACTCAAGCATGTTTACGTAATTCAGCAGATATAGATTTTCCAGTTTTCTCTCCGCGGCCTTTTTAAGACGCTTTGTGGCGCTGGAATCATCATTCAGTTTGCTTTCATCTTTCTCGAGGAAATTCATCAAATCAAACTTGAACGAAATGTGAGCAGATCTTACCGATTGCTGTATATCAGAAAATTCAGATACATGTAAGCTAATATGGCAGGCTTAATGAACTCATTATGGTAAAAATTAGTAGTACAAACTCAAAACCTCATCTATCACAGTCAGCGATCTGAAAATGATTTTGTCTACATGTTGTAACTTTTTATCAACCTGAGCAAACGCGAAAAGACATAGGTCAACGATTTTCCCGAGTCAATTGCGCATTTACTTCATACACAACTTTACCTTCCTTGATTGGCTACGGCTGGAATCCTGTTTCACAACTGTGAAACAAACTAATAGCTTCTTATGACAATGACAACACTGACAGACACCATCTAAATGTTCCCTCATGGGCAAAGATCTCAGTGAATAATAGATGGGTTTGGTGAATGCATAGTCACTGTTGAAAGGTGATTCTAAATGTTTGACATAAAATAATCGAAAAATTCCCGACAATACAAAAATTAAGACTCCTTTCTAAGGTAAAGCTCCCATTTACATTGGATATTTCATGCAATCACCCAATTTGACTACTCAAAATTGAGCCTATGATGAATAATTTAAGACCTATTGCCAAAATTTGCAATAATCCAGCCCACTGGCACAGAAAAACACAATGAACATTTATTCACTGACTGGAGAAAACGAGGTGAAGCAGTTAAAAGTAGCCTTGCATAAAACACGTAGCTCATACAGGCTACGTGTTTCAACTTTTCATTAGTAAAAAATTCATTTACTAATATAACTACAGTTTAAGAATTGAAGTTAAGTCATAAAACTACCAACTCAAAATCTGAAAATAAAATATTCCATTAATTGGCTCGCATTTCGTTTGAAATGTTAATTTTAGCTATACAAATTTAAAATTAAAATCAAATTAGCCTATTTAAAATGTAAATTCAATGATTTCAGAACAGCTGTATGTATCATTAATAAATTACTTTTTTTATTTAATAAGTAATCTGTATGAACATTAATTCAAAACTGAAAATTACAATGTAACTACGAAAAAGAAATGCATGCTCATATGCAATGTATAGTCGCACATAAAGAAAACAACTACTCATTAAATAAGCCCTGTTTAGGAAACAATATATGCAAGCACATGTTTTTGAAACTAGGTATGCAATAAAGAAATTGATCGGTAAGTCAATTCATCTTTAACCTATAAGGGAAACAAAAAGTCCTGAGCTTGCTTCTTTGGTTAGGGTCAAAGTATTATTCAGTTAATATTCTTTACGAAAGAGAGCAACTTAACTCTGCAGTAGCAGGCAAAACTTTGGTTTAAGAATCAATGTCACAAGGTTTCATAGCTCAGGAAAACTTTATTCCGCAAGTATTTAGATTCTCCCATATGCCATAAAATTCATTCTGCGGTTATCAGTACAATTCGAACACTGCAACATATGAAGAAGCACTGCAGTCTTACAACTAATTTCTGAGATCAGTATTAATCATTGTAACCGCCTTAAGAAAAAGTTTATAACTCTTAACTAATTTCAGAAAATAGCAAAAATCCAATGTATTTATGAGGAGTTCAATGTTGTTATAAAAAATAAGGGAATGATGGCCTAATCTATGAATTAAGCATCAACATTAAAACTAAAATGGCTTTATAATTGAAAATAATTTACACTACTCTAACACGAAATTTTTTTGCCTTATTTTATTTCAGTTATTCATGATACACATCGTTAGAAAATTGTATTTAATTTACTTCAGTTCCAAATGTAATTTTTATCACTCGCTCTATAAAAACATGCATTAAAAATTTTAAAAACATGCATTTTTACAGTACAAAGTCCGAGATTCGGACTTGCCCGCAATTTAGCGATTCTAAATTTTTCCAGATATTAGATTATCAGTTTAAATTTAGTCAGATGGCATGCAGAAATTAAAAACTTAATATGAAATAACTAAGCATTTATGAACTAAAGGGTATCACAAATTTATAAAAAAAAAGGCTTCTTATTTATTTGTTTACTTTATTAAACATTTCTTTCAATGCAAGTTGCTTCCTTTGTGCTAATGCCTTCTCTTAATTCTATAGACAGACATAATTTCTTCTTCAGTTACAAAGTTCCCATTTTGTTAAAGCCCTGTAATTGCTGTGTCGAGAATTCCGACTAACTTGTCAATCGAAATTTTTTCGTTTTCAATAACCTCTGTTACTTTCTTCACTATCGGTAGCGGTATTTTCTGGATCTAGAACCATACTGCAGATTTCACCTTCTGTTACTTGACTGATGATTGGAGCATTGTCATCACAATGAAAAACTTCTGTTATATCATCTTCATTTACTCCCGCTTCTCCACATTTCTTTACAAAATCCATTCATTGGAAAATTTCATCTTTGGTTGGAGACATCCGAAAACATTCAAATTTGTGGCTATCATCTTCATCATCAGCCATGAAATATAGTAACTGGCCATAAATTATGCCAAGCATTTTTTAAAGTACTCGGGAACATCCTCCCATAATCTTCCAATACTCCACACAGATTTTTATGTTAAAATATTTAAAAAATTATTAAACAGTCCAACCATTATTCAAGAAATTTAATAGATTTTAAAAATGCTACTTTATATTTGCATTTCAGCATGTGTACTATTACAATATACATAGGCTGATTAATGATGGATGTACAATTCGGAGGAAAGAATAACACGGATACATTATCTTTTACTAAAACTTTTAAGGAACTATGAGCCGAACCGTTGTCTACAGTCAGGGCAATTTTTGCGTCATCAGGTAAACCAAATGAATTCAAACGTTTACGAACCTTGTATGACATTATTTTCAAAGCAAACATTCATCAACGCTTGTGCCATCTATGCTCTTTTATTTGCACAATACACAACGGGGAAATTCTTTACTCCTTTAAATGGTCAAGGTCACATATTTTTTCAGATTACAAAATGTTTACACTTGGGCATTTCTGCACATGCTGAAATTGGTCACTTTGGAATCTTTCGACACCAGTTGCAGCCTTTTTTCTGCACAGGTTGCCAATATATTTCCCAGTACATATTACCAGAAAAGACAAGTTGCATCAGCATTATAAATTTGTTTTGGAGATAACTTTTCACTATTGAGTTCAATGGATTCTTCTGCAAATAGTTCAGCAACTTCAGTATCAGCTGAAGCCTTACAACTTGAAATTTTTAACTGCTTATACCATGGTGACTTTTAAATTTGGTTAACCAACCTGTCGAATACGTGCACTCAGTTTTTAAGTTCATTTCTTCATGAAATATTTTGGCTTGTGCCATTAGCACTGTATCTGTCAATGGCACACCTTCGCTGACACTGTCTGACCCATTCAATCATGACTTTGTCATGACTGTCACTTCTAGCATTTTTTCTGTTCTTCGTTGTGAGTGGTGTTGGAATAGCAAAAAATTCCTTTTTCTGTTTTCTTATATCATATACAGTTGACTTTCCAATGTCATACTCCTCGCATAACTTTGAGACAAATATACCTTTATCCATTTTTTGTAGCAATTCCAGTTTGTTTAATGGACATCAAAACATGCTTTCACTTTGTAAATCCTTTTGCAGCTCCAGAATTAGAAACTCTTTTTGATATAATCGAAAGTTCAACCTTTAATTTTCATACGATTGCTGTAGTAACAATAGCCTGCAAAAAATAATAAGCTGGATCAAATCAGAAAGTTAAGGAACAGGGCAATCTACTATATTAACTGAAATTCCTTGGAATCAGTAAAGTATAATTTTAGCCTAGCTTAATAATGTCTACTGCACATTATCAGCTATGTATCATGAGATTGGCAACGTAGGAGAAGTTCTGCTAAATGTTGTCTTTCTTCTATCGTGCACTGAAGCAGTTAAGCCTGAATTGCATTAATTTCGTTTATTATACTTACGTCTATTTTTTGCACATGCTTAAGGCTTATCCGAGTCCTGAATAAATTCGTACATATACTTAAGGCTTACCGATGGCTAGTGCTAGATATCTTACTGCTTGATGCAGTCTCTGCACCTCCCTAAATTCTAAAAATTTTGTCATCGGTTTTTTGTTTTTGTTGCTCGGTGCTTCTCTAAATTACAAATATTCCGTCTTGCCTTAATTCTGCCACATGGTGCACCCATACAAGCTCTGATGCCAATTCTGGGTTTATATGAATGGCAAATCAGTTATTTTTAAGTCAAATAGCACTAAATGTAATCTTTTGACATAGAAGTATCATTAACAAAATCTGTTTTCATATGGAAACAGACTTTTGTTAAATTTTTTTGTCAACATTTCTCAAATCTGTAATCATTGCCAAGCATAATGCCAACATAAAAAGTTACCATACTTTTTGCTACTCAATTAGTAATAAAAATATTTAGGCATCGCTGCATGAGTCATTACTCAAGGTATCATGTGTTGATAAACATGCGGTGATGAAAATGAAATATTATTCCCCAGGTTGGCGTAAGGGATATAAAATAGTAGTATCAAATCAACAATGTTTTGATTTCAGATGTATATGGAGCCAAATTATTGATAACACAAATTTATGCTAAAATGATAGTTTCTTGAATAACAAGGTATTTTATTTAGTGCCAAAGTGAAATTAAAAATTGGAACTCTCCACGTTTTATTTTTTTTTTGGGGAGGGGAAGTGCATGCGTAAAGCATACAAAAAAAAATCATAAAAAAATTGTTGGGGCTTTGAGGTCCGGATTTTAGATCATTCCGGATCTCACACTTTGTACTGTATATACCTGCTAAGAGCTTCAGAAAACCATGTTAAAAAAAGCCATTGTTGTAAGCATTAAAAACTTGAAAATTTAATATGTAATCAAATTCTGGACATCAGAAATATATGCTTTGAACATTGGATTAAACACAAATTTTGCTTTTAAAGATATTTGACTAAGGTATGCAGATTTAAGCAATGGGTTATAGAGCTGTAATTTTTAGGCATAAAAGAAATTCAATACATTTAGAACAGTATACTCCATTTTAATTTAAAAAAAACTTAATTCAATGAAATATAAATGGTTTACACACTGATTATTTCAAATATTGTATATAGAATGAGTAATAATTTGAAAGAGACATATTAGTTCAATACTGAAATATTACCATAGGCAACAAGATACTTTTATTCAAGCTCTTAAAATGTATCTGCCATCTACAACATTAAAAACAATACAGAAAAGTATGTTATCAATATCTCCAAACAGATCAGTAACAACTACTGCAGTTCATATAGTAACAGCTTTCACAGAATGTTCTTAATATTGGACACATTTCACACATTCAGATTAATGTAAATACATGTGAGGCTTACAAAGAAATCTTTACACAACAGTAAATATGACTTAGAAATCATTTAAAAAAAGAAAATCACTTTCAGCACTTATGATTTCTTTTAATACTTGGCACAGAAGACTGATGAAATACAACAATGCCTTTAAACTTAATGTAATTAAATGTATGCTCGTGTTGATAAAAAATGAAATAAATTCCATCTCAGCCACTTAATTATATATTCAAATAATGCGTAAATTAAAAAACAATAATATAGGCACTTCAGTGTAGATTCCTACATTGAAATGATTCAGAAGTTTACAAAATTCAAAGCTACACTAGCAAAAAATTAAAGACATAAAATGATCTAAAACCAAGAATGTTTATTTTAATTAAACAAAACCACACAACTTTTGGGTTACAGGTTTTAAGTGAAAATAAAAGTATTTTAAGATCTAAATTTCATAACGGCAAATTAAATTTCTTTCAGAAGATTATGTGCTTTGCATTAGATTTCACTAATCAATATATACTTTAGAAGGTTTTGGAAATGAAATGTGACCTCTAAATAAAAGCAAATAAAAACACTATACAATATGCAAGTAACTTACGACTGCTGAGTGATCCATCCTCTCGACATCATGATTTAAACACCATTTTATTCACACTATGAAGTCAAAAGCATCGGAAGGCAACTTGCATTGCAACGAAATCTTAGATGATGTTTAATAGATAATGACAAAATGAGCAAATGCACCGATATTTGATCAAAATATACCACTTATTAGTTTTGAAAATTAAGTTAAAGTACAATACTTAGATTTTGCTAATATGGCGAGCACCATAAAAGGACTATCTCAGAAGCAAGGAAAATATGACATTTCAATCAATATAAACTGAATGAATTCATAAGTGCACATTCTACTTTTCTTACAATATTTAACATGTCTTACAGATTATTGTAACATATCTACGTTCCATTATTTTTAGATGCGATGCCCATCACATAAATATATCACTAACTAGCTAAGTAATTACAAACAGAGATGCCAACAGTCTGATGCATATACATCTCTTTTTATAGCAGCAAGACAGATACCATAAATTTCCTTTCATATCAAGTTAAAGATGAGATTAGCTTGCTAAAAATCAGTTTACTGCATGAAATAATGAACACTTCTAGAATAACACACATCATATTCAGCCTTAAGACAGGTACAAACATAACAAAGAACATCTTCCAATCAATATAGATACAACTATAAATGTATATCAAATATCTAAAAATAAATATTTTAATTTTTACAATAGCTTTCTTTATAAATTATTTTACATGTACAATGAATTCATTTGCATACCTATAAATCCAAAATAATGTAATAAACATATGACAAAGAGCTGTAACAAAAGAAATTTTTTAAAACTTCACTCAAGCATTCATAATCAAAATTAACAAGTTAACCTATGGTAATCATTCAGTGCTTGGAATGTCTCAGTTAAAGACAAATATTTAATGAATATTTTAAAAATTCAACTGAATACTGAGATTTATATAAATATATATATTTACTGACGTACACAGGAGTTAAAACCAACAAAGGGATTGGAACTTACAATAAATGGAAGGTGACATAACTAACCATTAAATGTCTAAATTAACAAAAATTTGGAATGATCATTCTGGACAAAGTTTCCCCCCATCCTAAAAATATAATTCAAAAATAAGTCCTTCCATAACTATTTTCAGGGCTTGGCATCTCTGTCAATGAATAGCACTCTTCAGTTTTCTTCCAAATGAAAGGTGACCTTTATCCCCTACACAAAATTTACACCACAGTTCAGGAACAAAATACTGTATATTCAAAACTTGAGCATAAACACTCAAATTTGAGTAATTATGCCACTATGTCCGATATACAATTTAGGGATTTATTTTTCAACCCACGAAGCACACAAGATAAATAGACAAGAGTGCAACAATCCTTTGCCATTTTTCAGTACACACATTGCTGAAAAGAATTCAAGAAAAACTACCAACAGAGGTCAAAATTGATCTTGCAACAGTTCACAGAGTTCTTTGGAAACAGAATCTTTGCTGGTCCGAACAGTTAAACGGTACATCTGAAAAATGTAACAAAACTGGTTAGAAGTAATCTGCACATACTGAAATTCTTCTCATTAATATACATGTAATAATATATTAGAATGCATATAAGCTAAAATAGAGCTTTCAACACATTTATATAACACAGTATAATGTAGCAGTATTATAAGATCTCACATAATTATCACTGAATGTTAAGAGAAATTTCTTTAATAGCTAATTGAAACATAGCTGAAGAAACAAAGAATCTTATTCCTATAAACAAAACATGGAAACAATCTATTACATAAGCCTAAAATTCCTCAGAGTTAGTAATAAATGCAATTTTAAAATGCAAATTCATACTTTTACTACAGAAAAACGTTAAAATCAGACTCAGTTTTAAACTCTTCTTAACTCGCAATAATTATACATGATGCAGCTTTATACAATCCCGTATTTAGAATAAAAAATATAAATGGCCAGATTCAAAATCTTAGTACTAGGTTTTTGAAATCTTAAAACAGGAAATTGGCAAGACAACAAAAAGGAAACTAAGTATACTTGACAAGTAATAAATAATGGAGAGGTTAATTTAGAACGGGAAGCCAGGTTGCAAATTTAAAATGTGAATTCGAGAGTATAAAAGAAATTGCAAAGTTCTGAATTTCCATAACTCAAATTTGTCATCTTGCAAAAGGAAGTACAATCACAGGCATACATGCGTACCAAGAATCTGAACCCATACAATGACATAATTAATCATCCTCATTAATCACTACTGTTAAAAATAGCAGCTTTTATTATGAATCCATCGTTTTTCAGATATTCACAGGAAAAACAA
The DNA here is from genome assembly GCA_000611955.2 of Stegodyphus mimosarum. Classification (NCBI taxonomy): domain Eukaryota; kingdom Metazoa; phylum Arthropoda; class Arachnida; order Araneae; family Eresidae; genus Stegodyphus; species Stegodyphus mimosarum. The sequence continues at coordinate 103,443 of KK120286.1, forward strand.
AATACTAAAGCCTATTAAAATAGAAATGCATACTATTTACAATGAGCACTTAATGCAAAAAGTAAACATTCATGTTTTGCTCATAAAGTTTGTTTCCCAATAACACAGGAATGAGAAACCATTAGCTAGTTTGACAGTAGGCAGATAGTTGGAGCACATTTTTCAGAAAGAGCCACACCAGCTGGTTAAGTACCTCCTGTACAAATATCTTCAATCCCAGCATATAATACACTGCTCGACATTGAAAATGCAACACCAAGAAGGAGTGGTCACAAATTTAAGCAAATTTTTGAGTAGACGCATGTCACTGAGTTATGCGAATGATGTGAAATGCGCAGCTCTCTGACGCACGTGAAGTAAGATATAAGGGAAGGAATGTCAAAATGGGCAATATTCGTGTTATTATTTCTGCCAGACGAATTATCAAAGAAAGTTGGTTTTGTCTCGGAGGATACGTGCAATAGCAGAGAATGCCAGGTCGCTGTCAATGAAGGCACTTAAAGCAGATAGACGATTTTACGAGGGGTATGGTGATCGGACTGAGAAGGGCGGGTTGATCCTTACATCACAGCTGATACCCACATGGATGCGAGCACGGTGCATCGGTTATGGAGAACATGGTTGGAACAAGGGAATGTGGAAAGAAGGAGGGGTGCAGGTGCAGCCAGAGTGACGTCAGCACGCATGGATCGACGCATCCGCCGACAAGCTGTGGCCGTCACGCAAGTCACTTGTATCGCGATTTTGCAGCATGTGCTTGATACACTGGATGTTCCGTGCCGACCAGAACCATTTTCCACTTGGTTGAACGTGGCCTGCACTCACGGCATCTGTTAAGAAGACTGCCATTGACCCCACAGTATAGACGCCAACGTTTAGAATGGTGCCGGACTGGAGCGATGTTAATGACAGAATGGCGAAACGTCATGTTCTCAGATGAGTCACGTTTCTGTTTATCCAGTGACAGACGCCGCATACGTGTGTGGCGTCGACGTGGAGACAGATCTAATCCGGTAGTAACTGTGGAATGCCCCACCGCGCAATAGCGTGGCATAATGGTTTGGGGCACTATTGTCTACGATTCCAGGTCACCTGTAGTTTGTATTCAGGACACTATGATGGCCCAACGATACTTGGATAATGTACTGCAGCCGATGGCAATCCCCTACCTTCAGGGGCTGCCTAATGCAATTTTTCAGCAGGATAACGC
>KK120286.1:104800-203135 GCA_000611955.2 Stegodyphus mimosarum
GTTGAAAGTGAGAGAGCCATCCCTCAGGACACCATCCGCACTCTTATTGACTCTATGCCTAGACGTGTTTCTTCGTGCATCGCTGTCCGTGGTGGTCCTACATCCTACTGAGCCGACGCCGTTCTCACTCTGTATTCTGACTATCATTTTGAAATAAAGATCACTTATTGCTGCTTGCTGTCTCTGTCTTTTTTCCAAATTTCATCACTCTCTGACCACTCCTCCTTAGTGTTGCATTTTCAATGTCGAGCACTGTATATGATACACTTGCTTCCCTCTGTGGTCCCACCATATCATATTTGATACACTGAAATGGATTATTTTTATTTGTAACTTTAAATGTGCAAAATTTTGTCAGAATGCAATGAATCTTTATTGAATGGAATCGAATTACCTCTGTTGTTATGAATATTATTTACTATTTTATTCCACACATATGACACTTGCAGTGTGCATTCAGAATTTAGAATATTCCACAGAGTGGCTTAAAATTTTGTGTGTAAACATGGCAAGGCTATATACATATTAATATTTAAAAATTTAAATTCATACTTTAATTCCTTATTGTAAGGGAATAATTAAAATATGTAAATGTTATTACAAATACTGCACATTAATATATTTAAAATTTTTATTTTAATTGTAAGCATTAGGACTTTTGTCTATACTACAGGAAATAAAATTTAAATAATGTAAGCAAGAATCCACATGTTTCAATAAAAAGCAATTTTATAGGAACTGTTCACGTATGTTAAGGCTAATTACAAAACACACTTGGGCACACAGTTATGTTCAATGCTCCAAGGTCACAGGCACATGGAAGAATTTCAATTCCTTGACTTCGGGAGCGAAGATGTTAAGGAAATACCATGACTAAAATAACCATGAGTAGGTATTGAGTAGAAAGTCTCGCAATCAGCCACACGAGGTTTATTCTATAGTTCAGCTTCATTAGTATTTAAAAAAATTAAGTCACACAGTTCAAATACCAGCAAGATAGTTCAGCAGTATAATGTATATTCATACATATGCTAGATTCCACAGCTGCAGACCATTAAAGATTCGTGTAATCACTTTTAAACATTGAAAATAATGCCGTATGGCTGAAGGAATACCTGCAATGACTGAAATCATACGTGAAAGCTTTATCATAACAGATGAAACTAATTGCCTCCTAGATCAAAATGATAGCCGTTTTCACATAAGCACAAACAGTGTGAAACCTCTTCAAGCTGCACAAATGCAGCTTAAAATGTTGACTTTTCCCCCCCTGGCCAAATCCTATATTATCATTCCACAAATATGAAGGTTAGAGACAATGGTTAGCCACTATCTTCATCCACATTTATAACACATTTATCCAGGATAGAAGCTACATTTTCAACATGTTACTGTTTTTTTAAAAAAATGATCAATTATGCCTCGTAGTAAACAGAGATGATCGTTTGATCAAGTATCCGAGTTCGACAGAGGAAAGATAGTGGCCTACCAAGAGTGTGGATTATCTTTCGGGGAAATCGGTAGTCGTGTTGGATGACATCAAACAACTGTAATGTGGATATGTGACCGTTGGATGCAGGAGGGTACAACAGACCGACGTGTTCGATCGCATCCACCTCAGTACACCACGTGACGACAGGAACATTGTGCGCATGGCAGTGACAGATCGCTCAGTCACATCACGAACCATAGCACAGCCCATTCAATCTATTATGCGTCATCTAGTGTCTGCGTGTACCATTTGATGCCGTTTACAGCAGAGTGGTCTGTCCGCAAGACGTCCATTGCTTCGTCTACCCTTGAAGCAGAACCACAGACGTCTCCACTGCCAATGGTGTGATGAAAGAAGGATGTGGACGGCAGAATGGAATGAAATTGTCTTTACTGACGAGTTACGCTTCTGTCTGCAACACCACAATGGTCGGATTCGAGTCTGGAGACACCGTGGAGAGAGGATGCCGAACAGCTACGTTATGCACCGCAACACTGGTCCTGCACCGGGTATTATGGTATGGGGCGGTATTTATATCACTTGCACTCCTCTAGTCACTCTCACACTAGTACGCATTGCTGGTACTTTAAACAGCCAGCGCTACATCTCCGAGGTATTGGAGCCAGTTGTCCTTCCTTACCTTCAGGGCTTGCTGACAGCCATATTTCAACAGGATAATGCGCGACCACACGTGGCATACATTGACCTTCGTCAATCACGAGATTGAATTGCTTCCCTGGCCGGCTCGCTCTCCGGATCTTTCGCCGATAGAAAACATGTGGTCCATGATTGCTGAACGACTGACCCAGATTACATCCCAAGCTGACAAACCAGACCAATTTTGGGAACGTGTGGAAGCTGCTTGGTCTGCTGTACCCCAAGAGCACATCCATAGTCTCTTTGAATCAATGCTGAGGCGTGTGGCAGCGGTGATCTCCAACAATGGTGGCTACTGATTCTAGACGGAACCACACTTCACAGAAGTATATAAATTTAACTATTTGATATTTGGTCAAGTTATCTACTAAATATTGTTGTGATATCTCTTGTCTTTCTTGGTGTTGCAATTTGGGTGGCCAGCATTGTATTAATAAAACACAGCACACTGAATAAAGAAGCTATTCTATTGAGCTAATGTCAATGAGCATAAGAATATTTTAAATGCTTACCTGAACAAAACCTAGTATAACAAAAATGCTCATAAAAAGTATTCAGCTGGTGTAACTAAACACAAGGAATTAAAAATATGCACAGCAGAAAATTATGTGTGTCCTAAGGTTACAGAAAACTCCTCAAACTCTGAGCTCAGGCACATAGTACAAAATCTTGGCAATAAGTGGTTGGACAGTATTGATATATTTTTGTTTCACTACCTTTACTTTTAATCTTACCTCTAAGATTAACCTATTAACAAGTTATTGCAGCTTTGTTGCTCTTATTTACAACAATAATTGCTCCAAACTATAAGAATAGTGACACTAAAAGTGCTTGAAAAGTGCACAAAAATGAATGATTCTTATTTTCATGAACCTTTGAGACATTACAAAAATTGCAATTTAAATTTTTCATTTTGCAAAATATCAGAATCCCTTATTTTTATAAGTACACATTAATTTTATGGGACAATACATTTTATATTACCTCTTTAGTTGCCCAGCACATTATGCACTATGTCTCACATAATTTATCAATTAATCATAATTTTGTATGTAACACCTATATTCAACTATACAAAATTACCATTATCTGCAGACTTATGAATACAGAGAGGGAGTCAGAAAAATGTATACACAGTTTAACAGATGATTTCTGCATGTGACGTATGATACTGAATCAAAATTGCCATGGGAGGTCTTGGCAGATGTCATGTAGCACAGGACATCAGTTATTCTAGAGCTCTGCTCAGGAAATTACAGTGGCATGTACACCTCCACAGATATGCTGACCAACATTTTCAAGCAATTGCTCACCACTGTGCTATGTACCTAGCCACTAATGGCTATTAATCTGACACTTTTAACACTCTAAATAACTGTAACATGCATAGAGGTGCAGGAAGATTACATTAAATCTATGATATATATGATTATATAAACCTACATTATGATATCAGCATATAAAAAATTTTTTTTCATTAAGATATGGATACATTTTTTTCTGATGGAAGCTGTATTAGCAATGAAAAGAGCAGTACTACAGAAATTTATTTTCATTTTGCATTAGTCTCATTTTCAAACTGCCACACCAGGAAAGAAAAGTATTTAAAAATTTTTACATGACAAATCACTTTAAAATCTTACTTGTGCCTGTCTATTTGGTTCTAATCGTAAAAGGCATCCAACTTGAACTTTACTAGTGTGAATAATTCCAGCACATACAAAGTTCTCCGGGTTTGGATCAATACCTTCCAGCAGCATAATACCAAAACCATTTAACTAAAAATAAAACATTTCAAAAATTAGAACAAACAGCATTTTTTACATTACAGTTAGCTTACAGAGCAGTTAGGAAAAGTTTAAATTTTTTCAGACACTGTTATAAATAAGCAAAAATACTTTGAACTGAAAAATAATTTTGAACTAGCACAAGGTTTTTCTGTAGATGACAAAATTTATTTATGGATATATTTAAAAAATTTTTCATTGGAACACAGCAAGTTCAATAAAAATCATTAGTACTAAAAATGGCTAATAAAAGTTTTCTGTATGCACTGGTTCTAAAGAATTGTACTGTAGCTTAGCCTGGAAAACTAGTTTTGGATCGATCAAAACACATGACATGATAAAAGATCACGAAGAATTTAGAATTTAAAAGAACCTGATATAAGAACATTAACAAAAGAAAAAAATTAAGAAATTATTTTTATAAAGAAAAATATCCATCATGTTGAGTGTGCATATTTTAAATGTCCACTATTTCAACATAGAAATGGTGAACCTATAGGTGTTATATTACTGAAAGTCACAAAAACAATTTTTTTAATTGCATAATTTTTAGTTAAGAAGATATGCAGTTTTTAGGGTATAAAGTAAAAACATTGCAATATTATTTCCTAATTTAAAAGTTAATATCCAATTTTTTAAGTAACAGTAAATAAATCTTATAAGTGGACGGCACTTTTTAAAAACTACACATCATTATTTTTTAATAAGGTGTTTTTAGGGGTTGCAAAAAGCATAAAAGCATTCAAAATTTTATCTAATCAATATTTATAAGTGAAAAAATTTGAAAAACACCCTTTTACCTAAACAAAAGGATCTGGAGATCTAAAAAATGATAGTTAAATATAATGTATTTCTATAACTTACATTTTAAAAAATACCTTAACTTCTTTTTTTCTAGCTCATGAAGTTCTAACATTTTACTGGTTTTGTTCATTTACTTGTCCATCAGCTTAGTTGCACACATTTTCTATCTAGAATAGCAGTTTAATACTAGCCATGATGCTAATTATATATTTATGAATTATACAGAAAAAGGTTTTAATCTTCCTAATAATATTAATAACATAATTTTCTAATTGAGAAGAGCATTAATAGCTATAGTTCCCTGGAAGAAAATATCAAACTACTTAGAAGCCCAAAGAAACACAAAACTGAAATTTTTCTTCAACTAAAAGAGCGGCTTTTATTGCCTAATCTTAAACTTTAGCAATCTTGACACTGGGCTATATATCCATCCTGCTTCTTTGGTTCATATTGAGACTTTTGCTTACATTTTGTATATAACAGCTACATGAATAATAAAGTAGGAATTGCCTAATTAATGTTAAAATTCACCAGTGAGCTATGCAATAATTAAAGATAATTAATTAATGAGCTTAAAAAAGTGGCTATAACAGCTTATTCAACATTACTACAGCAATTCCTTTCTCCAATATAAAAATTACTTTAATTGCTTGAACTATGTGACTGCTCAGCCTCGAATAATAAAATGAATACACGACCATTAAATGTAAAGTGGAATATATATATCAAGCACCAAAACATATGCACATATTAAGCCTATCTGCTTATTGAACTAGAACACTGAACATTCGGTTCTATCACAGATTTTGGAAATTGCTTATTTACATCACCAGAGGAAATCCAAATGTTAGCTTCTTTTGTATTAGAATAACTTTTACAAATGAATAAACTAAAACAATGCTTTTCGTAATAGAAATTGCTTATTTCACTCTTTCAATGCTGAAAGTTTGAACAGATCAAGGAAATCACTTATTCTAAACGAATGGTAACATTTAGAGATAAAAATACACAGCTTCTCCTCATTCGATGAACCAAACAATAGCACACAGTTCATAAACTGACTTTAGACCAAAAGCAATTGAATCTGTTCAAATCTCCAAGCCCCAGAAAAAAAAAAAGAGGGGGGAGGACTATAAACTTCTTCCAATATTTCATAACATTTCAATGTTGTTGTTGTCGTGTCCATTATCACATGGAAGAATGATTGCCAGAGCCTACTCTGAAGAGAGGTTGGACTTCTATTTTCCACCCCCAATTTTGAGGGAGAGCACCCCAGGGGGGGGAATCCAGGTGTCTCCCACTCTTCTCCTCTCCCACCAAGCCACACGAGAGGACTTTCGGCTCGATGCATATTTAAAGTGCCGACATGCTGCACTGACACTGTGTGCTATTTACAAACATCCATGTCTTCTCCGGGATTCGAACCCAGGCCCTTCGGTACTGTAGTAGGCTCCCCTAACCACTATACCTTCTGGGCGACATATAACATTTCAATAACTTCTTTTAAATACTTCAAATTTTGGAAGTACTCTTCATACTATTCTGACACTGAAACGAAATTTCTCTTGTCCAAAACAAAATATTGCTAAATAAAATTCAGATTTGTCACTGTAAATTTAATTGCACATAAATAAAATCAGTTCCACAGAAACACAGTACCTCACTGGAGTTAAATATTCTGTGTTTATCTTCAAATACCCAACTATCTCAAAAAAATAATTTAACATTTTGCATACTTTTTATGATATTCTACATGTCTCTACCTATTCTCCCACATGGTTTCTGTTTTGATGAAACGTTTTTTTCTGTGACAAGTACTTACACAGCCTTGTGTTAAGGAAGCATCTGCCAACAAAGACCATTTTTAAATTCAGGCAGATGTGTTGGTCTACGGATGCAATATTTGGGCTACCTGGAAGGGGCATGCATTTGCTGCCAACTGAAAGATTTAACTTTAGTCAGCATTTGCACAACTGTACAAGGCCTGAAGAACTCCAGAAAAATATATGCATGCCATTACTGCTGCAATCAGGGCAATTACATTCTCTTGAAAATCATTGGAGCCAAATCAGAGTTTGCAATCATTCAAACTCCCATGCCAGGCATGCTAATTCATACAACCAATTAATATCCCTGAAAGAAGTAATTTGGCCTGCATAGAGCTCAAAGTTTGAAGTGAAATTGGATAAACATTCAGCATGTTCTCATTTGCTAAAGAAAATGCATAAGCAGTACCAACTGGCCCAGAGGCTTAGTAATGTACTTCACGTGTATTTTGGAATGCACATTCCCCATGCACTTTAGACTTAATATGTTCTTTCGCTTCTATAATTTACAAGTGTGAGAAAGTATTCTCATGTTAAGCTTTAAATTATAATTTTAGCTGTAATATTTTTCTAGAAATGCTTTTAGGGAGGGCAGCACATAGTGCATACTGTTGATAGATATACATTAAGCAATAATAGATTTTACAAACTAACAAAAATACACAGTACAAAGTCCGAGATCCGGTCCAATAGCTGGAATGATCTAAAATCCGGACCTCAAATCTACCAACTTTTTTTTTAAATGCTTTTATGCCTGCACATTTGATTCCCCCCCATAATAAAACATGTGGAGTGTCCCGATTCTTAATTTAACTTCGGTACTAAATAAATATCTCGTTAGTGAAGAAACAATTTAGCATAAATTTGTGTGATCAATAATTAAGCTAACTGATTTTACACCTAATATTTTATATCCCTGACGCCAATCTGGCGAATCATTTATTTATATTTTGCTTTTATCACCGCATAATTATCAACAAATGAAAACTTGGGTAATGACTCATGCAGTGGTACCCCAAAATTTTTTTTATATTAGTAATTTAATAACAGATTATGGTAATGTTTTATGTTGACATTCCGATTGGTGATGATTACAGATTTAAGTTAAATGCACTAAGAAATGTTGATGAGGAAAAATCTAACAAACATTTCTTTCCACATGCTAAAAATTGGCTTTGTTAATGATACTCATAGGCCAAAAGAATACATTTTGGGCTATTTCAATTAAGAATAGCTGTTTTTTTTTTCACACAAAATCAGAACAGGCATCAGAGCTCGTATGGGCACACCGAGCGGTAGAATTTAGGAAAGAAAATTTTTGGAATTTTAGAGAAACACCGAGCAAAAAAATTAATGGCATGAAAAAATTCTTCGAATTTAGAGAAAGCACTGGAATTCAAAACTTTGGGCTGCAAAAATTTAGAACTCAGGAAGGTGCTTGGAAGGAGAATTTAGGACCCAGAGACTGCATCAAGTAGAAAGATATATACTGCCGGCCTTCAATAAGACTTAAGTATATAAATTTTTTTGTTCAGGATTTGCATAAGGCTAGATAAGCCTTATGCATGCACAAAAAATAGACGTAAGTATAATAAACTAAATTAATGCAATTCAGGCTTAACTGCTTCAGTGCACGATAGAAGCAAGACAAAATTTAGCAGAAGAAATTGTCCTTCATCACCAATCTCATGATACATAGCCGATAATGTACAGAAGACATTATTAAGCTAGGCTAAAATTATAATTTATAGATTCCAAGAAATTTCACTCAGTACAGCAGGTTACGCTATTCCTTGACTTATTTAAATCTAGCTTATTTTTTTGCAAGCTGCTTTTATTACAGCAATTTTATGAACTAAAGTCTGAACTTATGTCAAAAAGAGTTTCCAATTCTGGAGCTGCAACAGAATTTACAAAGTGAAAGTATGCTTCAAAAAATGGAAATAGGTATATCTGTCTCAAAATTATGCAAAGAGTATGGCATTGCAAAGTCAAATGTATATGATATAATAATACAGAAAAAATATTTTTGTTTTTATTCTGACACCCCACTCGCAATGAAGAGCAAAAAAATTATTCGTTATGCTAGAAGTGACAATCATGACTAAGTAATGATTGAATGGGTCAGAGAGCATCACAGCGAGGGCATGCCATTAACAGATAGTGCTAATGGCTCAAGCCAAAATATTTCATGCAGAAATGAACTTAAAAACTGAGTGCATATATTCGACAGGCTAGTTAATGAAATTTAAAAATCGCCCATGGTATAAGCCGATTTTTAAATGGTGATACTTATCGCCATTTAAAAATTTCAGGCAATAAAGCATCAGCTGATACTGAAGCTGCTGAACTATTTGCAGATGAATTCTTTGAACTCAATAACAGTGAAAAGTTATCTCCAGAATAAATTCACAGTGCTGATTAAACTGTTTTTTCTGAGAATATGCACTGGGAAATACCTTGGCAACCTGTACAGAAAAGGCTTTAACTGGCATCAAAGATTCCGAAGCGAGAATAACAATTTCAGCATGTACAAATGCTGCAGGAACGCATAAGCGTAAACATTTCATAATCAGAAAAAATACAAGACTTCGAGCATTTAAGGCAGTAAAGAATTTCCTGTTATATATTGTGCAAATAAAAGAGCTCGAATGACATAAGTGTTAATGAATGATTGGTTCGAAAATCATTTCCACCCGAGACTCGGCAGAATTCAGTTGGTGTACCTGATGACACAAAAACTGTCCTGACTGCAAACAGCTGTTCAGCTCATATTTCACTTAAAAGTTTTAGGCAAAGATAATGTATCTGTATTAGTTTTCCCTCCAAGCTGTATGTGCATCATTCAGCCTACGGTTATCGGAATAGTGTGCACGCTGAAACACAAATATAAAATTTTAAAATCAAACTTAAATTTCTTGAATAATGGCAAGACTATTCAAGAATTTTTACAATATTTAGCATAAAATCTTCCTTGTGGAGCATCACAAAATCATGGGAGGATCTGTTTCCTGATACTTCAAAAAATGCTTGGCATAATTTATGGCTAGCCATTATATTACATGGGGAGGATGATGAATATGATACATGCAACTGTGAAGGTTTTTGGACATCACAAACCAAAGGTGAAATTTTCCAATTAATGGATTTTGTAAAGAAAGGTGGAGAAGCAGTAAATAAATGAAGATGATAGAATAGCAGTTTTTCATTGCAATGGCAATACCTCATTCATCAATCAAGTAACAGATGGTGAAATCTGTAGTATGGTTCTAGATCCAGAAAATACCGATAGTGAAGAAAGTGGCAGAGAGTTTATTGAAAACGAAAAAATTTCGATTGACAAGTTAGTCGGAATTCCTGACTCAGGAATTAGAGGACTTGAACAATGGAGTTTCGCAACTGAATAAGAAATTATGTTTGTCTACAGAATTAAAGAGAAAATTTAAGTACAAAAAAAAAAAAAAAAAAAAATGAAAGAAATGTAAAATAAATTTTAATTTTTTTCTTTCGTAAATTTTGTTACCCTTTAGATCATAAATGCTTCATTATTTCATAAATCACGATTTCATACTTTTAATTCTATAATTTTTACATTCCATCTTACTAGTTTAACTTGATCTAATATCCAGAAAAATCCCAAGTTCAGAATTGCCAGAAAATACAGAATTGGAAGTCTTGATGATTCCGGATCTCGGACTTTGTACCATAATTAGAACTATTTGATTAGACCAAGTAACAGACTGTACACAGAGTTATAACTAACACAGAAATGGTTCAACATTCTACATTCTTTAAAACATCAAACGGAAACTTTTCAGCTATGAATAAAAACATCTGGCTTTTGGGAAGCAATTACTTTTTCAAATTAAACCTTGAAAATGAGAATGATCTGGAAAAGAAGAATTACTTGCAAAATATAAATTTTTGATGCAATCCACTATGTTCTTGTATCAAACTACAACTACATAATATTGCACCACTAATTTTGAAATTAGACAACCTTTATTGGTTAGACTTTTTTCGGTACTTACGTACTATGACGACTACCTTGGCGACATTTGGAGATAAAAATCTTCATTGGCATTTTTTAGTTCATGTTTATAAATTAAATAAAAGAACTTCATCAAAGCAAATTAATTTAAATTCTTTTAAAAATGCAAGCCCCAATTATAAAAGAACAAAAACTTAAAATACTAAAATCCCGAATATATATATATATGTATACATATAAAAAAATGATATACCAAATACGAATAGAAACAATTAATCTTTTTTATTTTTACTACTGTAAATGATAATTAACAATTATTAAACTTACTTCTGAATAAGCTTCAGTGAAAGTTACATAAATAAATTATATTTTTGATACAAAATATGCGTACAAATTTTTAAAAAATTGAGAGGCATTTAGTGTTAACTTTAAATAACAGATGGCAGCACAATATAGTTAACTTACTTAAAACTGGTTAAAAGAAAATATTGACGGTAATGATAAGGAAAATGGCGGGAAATAGCTTTCAAAATAGCATCAAAAGGCTTTTCTTCCTTTTTCCGCCAAATAAATTCAGCTAAATAGGTATCCAAATGATTTCGGCTTGTCCCACGTTGTCGCTTGTTCCTCCATTTTGGGGAACCCCACATCCTTTCAACATGTTGCGTATGAGTCTGTGTAGGTGGGTGAACAAAATTGTATCGATGATTGACCTTAAAATGTTCAAAACCGGCAGCAATGAGCTCTTCTGTTTGATATCCAGGCCAAGAATCTGACATTATTATTGAGCCTTCAGCAATATTATTTTGGATTTCATGCATTAATGTTGTCGCTTTCCGGTCTGGAACTCTGACTAGAAATGTTTCTTTTGTTTCCCGGCAAATTCCACTGAAGACCCACTGTTGTGGCATGATACGACCTTGATTATTCTTTCGACGCGTAAAAAGGCTTTCGTCAATCATCCTCCAAATCCTTCACACACACTTCAAGCATATAATTATTCCAGTCAATAACCGTCTTATCGGATAAATCCAACTGATGTTTGCACCATTTAATGGACGACTGTTCATATGCCCAAAAGTAAATAAATCGTAAAGCTTTTAAAAATTCAATACGACTGTTTTCAAACCACGTACCAGTTCGGACACCAAACTTTTGTTGACAATTTTTGACATTGCATTTCCAATAAAATCCTGAATTATAAAATTTCATATCATGGCCGTTTTTACAAATGCGTTCTTTAGGTAAAATTCCAGCCTCTCTGAAGAAGTCTATCGCTTCTTCCTCATTTGAAGGAAGTTGAAAAATGTTGATATCCATTCGGAAAAAATAATCGCAAAAAGTTTCACGTGTTTCATTCACCTAAACGTAATAATCGGCGTAAATGTAGCAAAAAAAGCTGTGGTAATAGCAAATGCGGGACTAGTGCGAGATAATACTCTTTATTTCAGCGCCCTCTATAACGTATATTAGGGTTAACCTTTTTTTTTTATAGCCGTCCAACCGGTATAGTGGTTAGCGTCGCCGATTGCCGTGCCGAAGGGCTCAGGTTCAAATCCCGCTTATAACCAATGTTGGGCTTAACCTGTATAACATACAAAGGTCGCCGGATTTGGCGAGATATCTAGGTAGTCGTCATAATACGTAAGTACCCTTTTTTCTTTCATCTAATATTTCAATTTGTGAACTTTCACTAGTAGGACTGAAAGAAACCACTCCAACTCTACACATAGTACATAAAGAAGTGTAATTAATCTGATCTATTGTAACATATCAGAGTATATTACACAAAGTCCAAAACCTGGATACCAATATCCCTCCCGGATGATCTCAAATTTGGACCACCAGCAACTTAAAAAAAAATTTTTTTTTGCTTGTGCTTAATGCTTTAAGCATGCACATTTGATATTTCTTGTTATAAAATATGCGCAAAGTTCTTATTAATCACACTTATGCACTAACTGCATGACCAATAATGCGGCTGGCTCTATAGCTGCCTTTTATACTAAGCATACACCTCCATCTGAAAAATTCTACATCAAAACATTGCTGATTTTATGCCTACTGAATAACATATGCTTGATGCCAAACTGGCAAAATTTCTTTTGCTTTCATCACTCCATGACTATTAATACATAGCAGATTATAAATGACTTATGCAGCAACGCCCAAAACTTTTTTTTTAAAATATTAGTAAATGAATACAGAACAGACTAAACCTTTTACGTTGATATTATGCTTGACGATGATTTAAGACATGAGTTAACTGCACTGTAAAGTGTTCAGTGAGTTGACGAGAAATTTAACAGAAACTTCTTTCTATATACAAAAAACAGATTTTGTAAATGGCACTCATAGGCAGTCTGAATTATGAATAACTGATTTATTTTGCAGATAAGTGGTTTATCTAGGCTTATCATAAACCTCAAATATATGTTTGAATTTATTCAGGACTTAATAACTGTCTATCTGTAACATTAAAAAGTATTAGCATAAAAAGAAAAGCAACTGAAATCAACTAACATTAAAAGGAATGTTTATTTAAGCAAACAAATATTGAGCACTTTCTGTAAATTTTGATTCCCTTAGTCATAAATACTTCATTATTTCATAAACAACTATCATATTTTTGGTGTCCTAATTGTAGTTCTTAGGCTCATAATGCTGCAGGATGACTTCCTTTTATAGATTCAATAGAATGTTGAAAAATTCCTAAATCATTTTAAAAGAGGAGAATGCTCAATGATGAGACAATGTGCTCTAATGCAAGACGTAAGTGCATGTTTTAATTTACATACTGTTGATCTTAATGCTGAGTCAATCCTGGCTCAGTGTTACTAGTTAATCCTAGCCACAGCCATTTTATTTTGCATTAAAATTCATTTATGGTTTGGGGAATATTCTAAGAGATGAAAGAAAAAACATTCTAACACAAATGCATGGCTATGAAAAAGTGATTCATTCTGTTAAAGCAAATTTTTCAAGTGAAAAATGAAAATGACTTTTTCAAACTTAGATTAATATTTCTCAACAGTCAGTCAGCTTTTATTATTTGTTGGTTTTAAATATTCATGTTTAATTCACTGAATGTATCTTTAATGTATGGCATATTTGTAAGCCTTGAAAAATGAGAAACAAAGCTTCTTATGCAAAAACCAGGAGTTTCCAGGAAGTGTTTGCTATACATGGCAAAACCATTTCAAAAGAACTCAATTCACTTTCTAATACATAATTCTGGTTATTCTACAATTTATAATGATTCTAATGCAAAATATATTAATGCTTAGTTAGATATTATAATTTCATGATCCCTAACTTATTTTATTTTGTAATTTCCTTACACTTCTATATTGAGAAAATACCAAGTAGAAACGTTTCTCAAAGTATTTTTAATATGATGAAAACAAAATTAATAATAAATGAACTTTTATAATCTTAAAAAATGTACGATACATTGCTGAAAAAATTAAATACAAATGCAATTGATTACACACCGGTTGAATCTCCATAGAAATTTCTACAGATATCTACAGTACATTAAGAGAATTCAGATCAAATAACATTATAACATTTAATCAGGAAATTTATGCCAGAAATCATTCAGAGATGAAATGAGATTTGCATAATTTCATAAGTTTCATTAATTCAATAAATTTCATTTACTGCTGGGAACCTTTCCTTGGTAGTTTTCTTTAGTACAGAATAAAAACTGAATTTTCCAAGTGACCTGGCTATATGATGAAAAATTGGTAGAGTTGGCAGCTATGCCAGATGACTATGGACTCTCAACCACTTAAGTACAGATGCTAGGTGGATCACAGAGAAACAATCCTTAAGTATGGAACTATCTATGTAAAAGGCAATTTCATAAGTGACACTTTGTCACACCCAGTGTGAAAGCATGAAGAATTACAGAAATCTGTATGACTACCATTGATATATGTTAGCCAGAAGCATAGCAGAAACCTGTAAACAGCTTAAAGATGCAAATCCTCGGAAAATCGCAGAACGTTTCAAAAAGTAAATACATATTTCTTTAATTGGATATAGCAAGGCTAACAAATCAAGAAATCTTACATCACTACTCATAAGATTCCAGATTAGATGAAGCCCAATAAGTAATATCAATGAGTGATAAAAACGTAATATCATGAAGCTCTCTATTGTCAGGTATTACAAATTCTAAATAGAGATAACACAGAATTTCCAAAAAATATTACTTCAATGAGAATATATTGGAAATGATAAAATGAGTCAACCGTTATTAACCCTCAAATCAGAAAACATCTGGTTCGCTCCAAACACCAGTGTATGGTCCTACACTTCAAAACTCTTGATTTACTTGATCCATTATCCTAAAGCATTATTATGAAAAGTGGAGTTTTACTGTTGAAGATTATACTGCAGAATTGTTAAGAGTTTTTCACTTTACCTACTGCTATGGTAAAGAGAAGTGCAGTCACTCTAATCACAAAGGTTTTCTTATGCTGCAGATAGCCTCAAACGATAATCAGTAATACGTAATCAAATTTGTAACTGTGGTATTCAAACAAGGATGTTTTCACTCAAAAACTGGTATATTCAACAAAAATACATCACCTTCAAGTGAATCCTGCAGAGTGAAAGGAAGAGGTATTGAAAGCAATATTATTTACACTTGGGAGAAATCAAGTCTTCTAGGTCAGAAAACTACCAGCAGCTCAGTTCATAATGAAAAGGATAACCATTGTGCAAACTGCTGCAATTTCAATTTGCTATGTACACCTGATGATGTTACACGACTTTAGAAATGTGATCTACAAAGTTAATTTTGAGGCAGAAACCCTCCTTTCCCATACATGAAAAGATTATCAATCACAGTCAACCAAGTACAGGAACTGGCTAAGAAAAAGTATCATGAGAATTAGATGAAATATGCTGACTAAATCAGACTAGAATATTTATTTCAAACGATGCAGTGAGTTTCGATTTCCAAAAACGCAAATCTGTTGGAAACATTTAAAATTTAAGTGATTCAGATACTCCTCTTAAGTGAATAGTCCTTGTCCTGACTCATGTGTCATCACCTCTTTAACCATTTCATAAAAAGGATACTCTAAAAGACTTACAAGTAGGTTCCTTACGAGAATATCAGAGCTACAGCAAAAGGCTGTGACAAACTCCATAAACTTCCTCTCATTTTTATTTATTTTTCTTATTTTGGCCGAAGGACCTTGAGTTCCTCTCCAACATTTTAAATACACACTTGTGAACTTTTATCAATGACAGGGACTGGAAAAACCTAGCCATTGACTTGGGAGATGCTGCTGCATTAAGATGTAAAATCCACCCCTAAATCCAATTCTGCACATTCATAATACTTACGTTGAGTTTGTCCATTAAATGTGCTAAAAATAATTGGGTATTTATTTAGGGAAAAAATTCCCTTCTAATGCTACACACTAAAATTTTGCACACACTTGGTTGCCAAATCATTTTAGCAAACATAAAGCCTCTAACACATTTCATAGTCTCAGAATCTTAACACACAAGTAACTGTCTTATCAATACTATTTTCAAGCATTTAAAAAGGAATATTGCTCTCAAATTATTGCTAGATAATATGTTAATAAAGGTACTTATTTAAGATTAGTTTTAGAGAAGAAAATACTATAAGAATGTTTTCAAACAGTATGAAAAGAATGCCACTGAAAAATCACTTACAAAATGTAAAATTATTTGAAATATGAAGCCAAGATCTAACATTAAAAAATTAGGACTTGCATATCATTACAGCAACATACTTCAAACTACTCGCTGTATGACTTACTTAAAAAACTAGGTTAACATAAAATTTGTTAAAAACAATTTCTTGGAATTCAGTTTAACTAGCTACAGGACAAATGATACTCTGCGTTCCTTTTCCAGAAACTATAATAAAGGCAACCAAATGATGAATGAATGCAAAAAGCAGTTTTCAGAAGAGCAATATTATAGAAGAGGAATACCATGTATGGCAAAGTTGCAGCATTATTTTATCCACAGGCCGGGAAAAACGAACTCCCAAAATACAATCTACATTATTACCAAAAAATCATTCACATATTAAATGACAGAATTAATTTTCAATTATTGAAGATTATAAACACCAGATTTGAAACTCATAATTTTAAGAAAATGATTTTTAAACAGTTTTAATTTCCAGTCATTTCAAAAGAGAAGAAGAAAACTATGACATCACAGTAAGTGCAAAGTTGCTAGAAAAAATTCACAGCTCACTGTAACCAAAAGGAGAAAGTTTCAATTTAAATGTGATAATTTATAAATGATATTATGCATCTTCAAACAATAAACGCATAACAAAAAATGTTAAAATTTTGGAGATACTTCTTGTTAAAAGGCGAGTGCAGAACCCAAGGCTCATCAATTTCGTTCAGAGTTCGCATAATTTATACAGGACACTAAAGTGAATATTTTTGCAAATGCCAAGCATACAGTATTCAGAAATAAGGAAAAAAAAATTGTAGCCTGAATGGAGCAGCATTAAGTTCCTGCATTTGCCATAAGCACTACTAGTCTGGGTGAAAACACACAAGTTTGTAGTTTAAATCCAGCTGGCAGCACCTATGTTTCAACATTCCAATTGTTTTATTGATGTTATCTCACTTCGAACGGAGGGGCTATTCACGGCAATTATTTCGAATAACATGAAAAATTGCTTCATTTAAACATTTTGTGAAAAGGTTTATGTTTTAACTTATCATACGTTTTCATACAATGACTTCTGTAACAAACCAAAAACATAACTTTCTCTCCTCATTTTTAGTTTGGACTGGTTCTGCCCTTAATTTCTGAACGTGGACTCTACTATCAGTAACCCTGTAGACACTATGGCATAATGAGAAAAAACCCAACCCCCAGTTGCAATTTTTTTCTTTTGAAATTTTCATATCGTGTTTTTCAAGTAAATATTTTCAAGCTGCTGGCCAAGTCATTACTATGGGAAGAAATTATCTTTGCATGCTATGTATTTAACATAACAATGTTTAAAATATAAAAATCTACCATTCGTACATAAAATTAATCACAGATTACAATTTAAAACTGTTTTATTAATTTTTCAATAACATTTTAAGAAAATGTATATTCATAAAAATTTCTCCCATTTTGCAAAAACGCTAGTGTCAATATTTTCCTCTTTTCAGCCCTACCAGCAGCGGAGTGGTAAACATCATTGAATACTCAAGTGTTTTGGTTTTCCCCTTGTGTAACGTGGAGATAAGACAGTTTTCGCAAAGAAGTCCTCCACAAAGACATCCCTCCTCTTAGGCAGATAGCCTTTGTGTTTAACCCAACATGCATTATATTTCATGCATACGCAAATAATAAAAAAGTTAGGTTGCAATAAATTATTCATGCAATGCACTCTATAATACAGTTTCATAGTTTGAACACCATTATGATAAATACTTAGTAAGAACTGTGAATATATTTGTAGGAAAAACAATACAAATATACATTTTTTAGCTAAAAACTTCCACATTTGCCTTCACATTATTTCCTTAAAAATACTTTTTAAATTAATTTCCTTCTAATCGAATAACATTAACGAAATTTACACACAACAAAAATACTGCCAGCAGCTCGATTCCAACTAGACATCTTATGAGGCTCTGCGAAGCTACCATTACCAGCAGTAAATGAAAAATCTTAAAATATTACTTAGTCTCAAAATTCTTGTTTAATTCTAAACAATATGTGCTTGACATTTGCACACATACACATTTTTGCAAAGATTCAGTCTAAATGGTCAGCCTAGTTCTGCTTGTGAATCCATTTCACCCAACATTGCTCACCTTTGTTTTTGTTGCCTCACTATCCATGGGATACTTGGCTTTAAATATTTTCTGTGCTTCTTGAGAGGGACTAAAAAACAATGAAAAAAATTGAACCAATATGGAATGAAAATGACTAAGGAATATAATCATAATAATAAATGAGAACCTACTTGTTTAAATTTTTCCACCTGGTGAAAAAAGCTTCAGAATTCATGACTGTTGGCTCAAAAAACTTATTTATTGTTACAGGCAATTTCATGTTTAATTTCTGAAGAACACTGGAGTACCTATAAATAACGTTTGATGAGTATATAAAGACTACACATTTATAAAAATCATTCTAAAATTGAAATTAAAAAAAATTTGAACAACTGAAATACTTACATGAACTGTACTGTCAGTACTGGTTTTTCATTGAAATCATCTATACATTCTATATTCAACTGCTGCTGTACCTGAGCACCTGCATCTATTGTAGGTTCAACAGGTTTACATTGGATATTAATTTCTAAGCTCAACTTAAGGTGTATAACAACTCCAGTTAGTTTTGAGCAAATAAAACTTAAAATTTCTACAAAGACAAATGTTAAATTTTAAAAAAAATGGACTAAGGGCATTTTTTGGAAGAAAGAACAGATAGCTTGCATAAAATTTATAATCACTAATATATGAATGTTGTTTCAAGATCCTAGGCACTCAAGAATTAGGGATTACGAAGTAAAATTTTTTTTAACATCTTGAAAATTTTATAATCATATTCTACATGCACATAGGCATTTTTGGAAGATGTATAACTGATGCATATTGCCGTCATAACATACAACCACATCTTAAATGGAACTTAACACTTCCAGAAGAAAAGATCAAAACAATAATGTAAAAGATCACACACTAAATTGTTTAATCAAGATCTCATTTGGGCTTTCAACAGCTAAATCTTTAACTCACCATCAGCTAAGCAATCACTCCCAGAATTCTAGTTTCCCAAAATACCATGAGAAGCATTTTCTTGATTATAATTCAAAAATGCTTCTATGATTTAATAAAAAGATTTTTTTTTCTTACGTTATTAGTGCCTCAATAACTTGGACATATTTGGTGACCAAAGCCCTTTAAGAGCATACAGCTGATACCTGTAAAATGCAAGTTTGAACTCTACAGGTCTGCTTATGCATGATTCACCTCCCCCACAGTTGAAAACACTGGAAAATGGAAATTGAAGAATGAAAATTCAGCGATAATTGCAATAAGCAATGTAAGGAAATGTAGAGGTGCAACATTAAATTATTTTTATATGAAAGCAACTGTGAGGTGAGTACATAATGAATCACTGCAGTATTTCACAGCCACTTCCTGTTGCTAAATGAGTTCAAGTATTGTCTCCTTAAAATGCTATATGAACAATTTTATTGATTCAGAAAACACAGCATTGCAGTAAAACAATTTCTTATAGTCTTGGGTTCCTTTTTGCTTAGTTTAGCACAATACTGTGAATTTAAAATAGCACCACCACTAATTACTGCACTAAATTAGAATTACTTCAATGAAGTAATCATTGACATTTCCTGAAGTTAACCTGCTTAAAAATGTACTCCAGAATTTTTAATGCAACTATATTTCTAGTACTTTCATATTAGGAAGAAAACTATAAAAGTGCACCACAGAAATACTACACTTCATTCATTAACATACAGGCTAAACTATGATGCAGCTGTTCTAAACTTAGCTTTCTTCTGAAATTTCCATTGTCATTGTCTTCAGTATCGAAGCATGTTGATTTGTGTTGGTGGAGTTCAAATTTGTCATAATGAAATTCAATCCAACATTAACCAAAGGAGTATATAACTGCCACTTTGGGACAAACTTCAGCCATTTCTAACTCTTCCTCCAGCATGCCTAACAATGGTCTAAGCAGATTGCAATATAGCACCTAAAATGTCTTTATGCTATGCCCATAAGACAAGTTCTATGCTGTTTTAAATAATTATTGATTAAGGCTCCAGAAACTAAAATGAAATTAAATTTTATATTCAAGCTGTTTTTAATGTTAAATAATGAGTTATTTTTACAACTTGCGATAGGCTATACATTACAATTTTCAAGGATTAATAATGTTTAAATATATATGCATTAATTTCAAGTGTTAATAATACATATAATTTCCTTCTCATCAAACACGGCAACATTGAAGCATATACTGACAAATATATGATTCATCTTGTAAACAGATTATATCAATGAATACAGTATACGATTACATGTAATTCTCCCCCTTGAAACTTCTCTTAAAATTTGTTAATTACAAAAATGGCAGCATAATACATTATATATAGCATACAAAATGAGCTAATCAGCCCTTTACAATACTGGCAAGGCAAACTATTAATACAGTTTTGTGAAGTAAAACAGGACATGATTTTCAATTTCATGTGATGCTCACTGTTTGTGTATGCATGTGTTTGTTCACTCTCAACACCTGCATAATTAAACTCAAGTATATTTAAGTCATATTTCTGATGAAAAAACCTTGAGAAAACAGCTTTCAATTTAGGAAATTATATTTGCTGAAACACAAGAAACTACAATGAATTAAGTACAACTTTTCACGAATTCAAAAACATTGTTTTTGGATTCCAAAAAATAATTTTCCAAATTTAATAGTTTTCTGGCCAAGATAAAAATGCAATGATTACATATTTTAATTTACCAATCATTATGGGGATTGCACAAATTTGAGATTTTAGACCAAAAGAAGCACATTTTAGGCTACTAAACATTTACCATTAAGAAAAACAGTAAGCATCTTTCATAACACACAAAAAATATGAGAGTGCATTGTTTACAATGGGCAAAGTTTGTCTTTATTGTATGTTTCTAAGATTTGTATTGGATTTGAACTGAATGTTCTAAGAAAGATATTGTTCAGCCTCAACAAAACATAATACATTAGTATGGCACTGCATGTCACTTTCAGTATTACTAAGGTATTATTGCTCTAAAAACTATCATTGCCAAGGGAAAGCATGTTCATTAAACTGTGTTCTTTGTTAAGTAGTATTCAAGCTGTTTCATGTTATGGATTATGATTGACTGGAAGAAACAACATATTTTTTGCTCCTAAAAACTAACACATATGTTACATTACCAGTGTAAACTATATTAGCTCAAGCAATGTGGCATGTTGCCAAGTTAGACAGTAACACATAACCTATCAGCTAATTTTTAAGCTTTCCCTTGCTATTTCTATACATGAACTGATTCACTTCCCTGATAACTTAGATCTTCATCTTAATTGGTTCTGTGGGACACTATACAATGCCTATCGAGTTCCAAAAGTAATACTATTTTAAAACTAATTTTTAATTTTCGAAAATTAAAATATTAATAAAGAATTTTTTTAGCAACTTGGATTTTAAAAATTTAACTAACAGTTTCTTACTCGTTTCAAGATATTACTGATATTAACATTTTATAAATAACTATGAATAAAAAGGCCTAATTTAAGAATTACTTAACTTTGAGACAGTCAGCTTAAATTTATTGCACAACAAATTTGAGAATAGTAGTCTGGAAAAATTTTTATACAAGCATCAATTTAAACAAAGATTTGATTTGCATGGCGAAAACGTATATTTGCGTGAAAAAAATTTAATTCATTTAGACATTTTAGCTTTTTTCAAAGAACAGTAAGAAGATCTGCAGACATGGAAACATTTTCTTCCATCTAAAATGTGAAAGCAATTAACAGAACATAAAAAATATGTTACAAAAAATAATTTAGATTTGTTGTTATAAAATCGTACACATTAATTAAACGCATTTAATCAATATTACATCAAGTTTCATAAGAATTATAAGTGTAAAAAAATTTTATACCGATACATCTTAAAAACTGTTCAAATAGAAAATAAAGAATCCAACCATTATAAAAGGATACTTTTGCTTAAGCTATCTGAACAAGAAACACTTGGAACAAAACTATGGAACTGAAGAGGAGTCTTATTGCCATAAAAAAGACCAATGCGTCCTAAGTTTTGCCTGAATTCACTTTTAACACCAATTTGTAAGAGATCATTTTCAAACAATATTCCATTATTTTTACACACCAATCTAAAAATACATAAAAATATTACTTTAATACATTGTTTTAATGATTTCAATAACATGTTCTTAGGTTACAATACTAGTATTCGGCAATCTTATTCAGTCAGCTAATGGCAACCATGAATTGGACAAAAACACAAAGATTATGCATAAGCCACTACTAACAACACAGCAGCTGCAAGGAATTCAGATACATACTCTGAGGTTTATATGGATGCATGGTTAATATTTTTATGGAAAAATTAGTTTTTCTTGAAAGTTTCAGAGATAAAATTATGTAAAGAAAAAAAATTCAACAGTTTTTACTATAGATAATTTTCCATAAAAGGCAATTAAAGGTTAATATTTTAAATCAAAGGCAAAATATAAAAATTACTAGAGCTACAAACAAAATCAAAAATTTACTTATAAAGCCCTTCTTCATTTGAGATAACTACAGCTCCAGGAGCCAAAGATGTAGGTGGTGATGATGCATTAGAAGCAGCTGCTGGAGGTGAAGCAAGATCTCCAAAAACATCTACTAGCAGATCATTTGTGGTAGGTGCAGGTGGAACTTGAGAATTTGTAGGTGTGCCAGCTATGCCTAGCAAATCACCTGTAGTGGCAGCAGGCTGCTTAAATATACACCAAGATCAATAATTATTGTTAAACACCAGTAAAATAATATTTCATTCATTAGCAGGTTTTCATGGAAAGAAAAACATTAAAATATGGTTTTTATAACATTATTTCAGGAAATTTTAACAGCAAAATAAGTTTCAAAATTCACCCCTAGAGGACACATTCTACTTACTCAGATTCCATAGTAAATTATGTGGTTTTGTGTAATCAGCGGATAACTGTTGAATATGACGACCACCATTATTGCTTTAAATACTCAGAAGAGCATGTTCAATAGTTAAGCGTAATGTTTGCCTCAAACTATTATGCACATGACGGGATATTTGCCTTCTTTCTGATCTGGCAAAGATGCTATGCTGTCATGGTAGACTAGGTCTTTAATACAGCCCCCAAAACCACACACATACAAGTTTGGGAATCAAGCACACCAAACATTAGGAAAGTTGCTACTATTCTTTCATTTGAAAAATAGCTTTGAGTAGCTGATTAATATGCTGTGTGTAGCAGTATCCTGCATTCAGACAGTTGTTCCAAAGCAATGACATGGCTGCACTGCAAGAATGATGAATTCTAGAATAATACATATCACTGATGACACAGTCATGGGATCTGAATAGTTTTTCAAAGAAAAAGGGTCCATGAATGAACGAAGCACAAAACTCGCATGTACTGTTTCAGTTGAATGTAATAGAACTTCAATGAAAGGGATTTTCTGCAGTTTGCATGCCACAGTTACACATGTTAATTATATAATCCAGATAAAAATGCACCTTGTCCATTTGCAGAATGATCAAGTATCAACTTTACAGAAAGTAAGAAGCTGAAGGTCTGATCTGCAACCATATCAACAAGCAAAACATGCTGAATAAATGAATGTTATACAGACAGGTACAGAAGTGAGTGGGACAGCAGAATTTCATCACTAGTCATATACAGGCATAGCCCCATTGTACTAACTATGAAGCTGTCCCAATTTTATTAAACGTACGAAAGGGAATGGATCTAAGGTTTTCCCCTCCTATTTCCCTACCCATTAAACAATTTGATAGGGCAATTGGCTCACAATATTTTAGGTGCCCCATGCTGCACAGACTATATATTTGCTACATTCATGTCTTCTCCTGGATTCGAACTTAGGCCCAACAACTCAGCAGATAGCATTGCTAAACACTATACCAACAGTGTCTGTATCATCTATAATAAACAGTTTCCACACAAAAATTTAGTTATATCAATCTAAATTGATGTTATACTTGGGTGAGTGGCCAACAACGGCCGAGTGGTTATGACTTTGAATACTGATAGTTCAACCTGCTTTGCATTTGAACCCAGGCGAACAAGCTGGTGGCCTGGTTGATTTTTGCCATGTATCATGTGAATATAATGCAAGTTTCTTCTGAAAGACCTTCACAAAAACATCCCTTCTCTTAGATAGCCCTTGTGGCTTCAGCATATTCAAATAATCTAATTTAACTTTGGTGAGCATTCTGGTATTCAGTAGCAGAAAGATGTATCATTCTTGTGAAATCCTGAACTGAAGTACTCATAGAGGGAACTAGCAGTGAGTATAGATGACTTGTGGCTCTTGTACTTGAGAAGCGACAAATCTGGTCTGTGCCACAGTAAAGTGAAGACACTTGGTTGACTGATAAATATTTAGTAAGCAAAATTTTAATTATTTAAACTGTTTTATTTTGTTAATAAATCTGACTCATCAGCTCTTTTCAGATTGTGCATTTGGCCTGCATACAATCCGACTATGACCACAAATCTGCAATAAACACACTCCACGTGACATTTTAGTACGAAAATACTATAAGAAAGTTATTTAAAGTTGTTCGCTGATATTCCTGAGCGTAAATAGCTCCATGTGAAAATACAATAGACTATTTCCCAAAGAAAATTATATCAACTTTCCTTAGTGATTTTTATAAAACGAAAACTTTTCGTTTGTATACAAAGAATAAAGTGCAAAGTAACTTGTATTTTATTCAAAAAAAGAAAATTTTTGCTTTTTCTGTGACACTTCAGTGAATTTTTTGTTGCTTTGCAAGGAAAATCAGTTTCTTTAGATGAAAAAATACACAAGTGTGTACTTAAAATTCCACTGCAGTCGAGCACACAATAAATAGGCTGTCCATAGCCTGCATCTGTGCAGAATGTTTCATTTGAAACATCTCCAAATAATATACGTTACTCCTTGAGGAAGGTTCCCACCACTGACTAAATGGATAAGACCAATGAACACTGGTAGTTCGTCTCAGGTTCGGGTGATGATGAGAATGGGTGGGTTGCATGGTTTTATTCAAAAGAACTTGAACACTAAACAATTTCCCTCAGAAATTTCTCCTGGAAGGCTACCTTTCCTTAACTTCTCTATTGTGTACTGTGCTTGTTGAAATCTGTATTCAGGTCCCCCTGGGAAGTACACAGAAACAGAGTTCCTAGTTGAGATCATTTTAAGCAGACAACACATCCATATGCAACAGGTTTCAGCCCTTTTCACCTCCCATCCTTAAGAACTTGAATAAGCCATATGGCCAGGATTAGGTAAGATTTCACCAAAAAGCTTAATTTATCTCCAAAACGGAGTGTAATTTCTTTTTCAACTTGAGCCCCCCTCCCCGCTTAATATGGAGCTGAAAAGAGGGTATCAAAACCATAATCATTTTCATAAGCAAGTTTGGGTATAAGATTTATTATTATTACCTGCCCTTGATAACATACAATGGCTATCTAGCTTATGAGGAGTGGCTCATTTTCACGTTATGCATGAGAAAAATCATGAAAACCACATGTTTCAGCCCATTCAATCGCCAGAAACTGAACACAGGAACAAGTATTAGTGATTTGGTTTATTTCATTACAGCATAGCACTCGAGGGCTTTCACATTTATCACTGCATTTTGTTTTCTATTGATGTGTCAATGTGCTATCATTTTCTTCCTAGCTGAATGCACAAAAACAGTTTCTTGGAATTTCACTACTATTTTCTGCCATCTCTTAGCAGCAACTGCCCTTTTCCAAAGCCTATTCGAAATGTAAAACCTTAAAAAAACTTCTCGTGAAGAGTTACCATTATGATAAAACAACTCCACCATTAAAAATATGTTCTTTTGCAATCAGCATCATGTTAAAAAATTATGATGGAAGCAGATCTCCTCAAGACATTTAAATATGCAACCAAATAATCCCTCTACTTGTTCTATGATGGACAACACTACACTGGTTACAAATCAGCACATGCACTAAATTTCACACAGAAAAGTGCCCTTTGGTATGAAGTTCGGAATCAATTTTTGCCAAACAATTTCTCATTTCTTTATTAAAATGTACCTAAAATTTCAGTTTTCTGATAAATATTTACAACAGTACAGCGTTCAAAAGAGTTAACTTTATAAAACATTTGCTCACCGTATTATTTACTTCTACATTGTTGGTTACACTATGATTAAACAATGCAGGATGTTCCTTAGTGACAGCATTTGGTGGAAGTCCTTCAGCTACCCCAGGCTTCTTTTTCTTTAGAATGGCCAAAATTGAAGATTCTCTCTCAGGAAAAGGAGGCATTTCTTCTAAAACAGTAGCCTAAAAAGATAAAATTTTTATTCTTTTACAATTACATAACTATTAAGTTTTTATATTATTTTATAAGGTGCACTTGCAATTTCAAAGATAACTACTGAAACTACAAGAAATCTGAAACACAAAGTCTGAAATATAGCCGCACATTTGAAATATTGTTACGGTGTACTAGAAAATAATAAAGCCTCCAACATTGCACTTGGAGCTCCATTTGTTCATTCCAAAGATCATGTGCCCAAACTTCTATCATACATCAAGATGACAGCAGCTAGTTACAGCATGGGTGACACCATGATAATTGCGAGGTCATAAGACTGGAAAGATGCAATTGTAACAAAATGTAGCTGCTTTCAGCATCTAGAAAATGGTGAAAACAGCTGCTTTCAATGGGAAGTATCCAGAAAAGGACGCTTCCCAGGAAGGATTTGTGGAAAAACAGCAATATCAATGACTGAAAGCTCTTGCTAATACTAACCCACAGAAAAGAGAAGAAAATTAATTTGGTTGTTTTCATACATTTTTAGTTTGAAGAATTAACTTTATATATGACTTCCTTCATCCATTATGCTGTCATACTTGACAAGGCATGACTTAAACTGTAGGTGAGACACTTACAAAACACATTTGTAGAAATTAACTGCAGCGCTACATGGTATCCAGCAAAAGAGTCCTTGATTTCAGAATTAAAAATATCAAAAATAAAGATCGATAGAGGAATACACCAAGCAGCATATTTATTATGAAAGCTGTAAGATTATTACACAGAAGCTTCCAAATAATAGTTACAAAAGTTGTAGAGAAATGGTACTGTAATCACAATACGTAGTGTGTATAAACAGCGTTCCAAGACATAAGAGCGACCAAAGGAGGTTAACAGGTGCCAGTGTACAGTACCATCTGTTGGCAGCTTTTGTAATTAACTTCAAAACTTGTATATAACAATCCTAAAGCTTTCCCAGTAAATATACCACTTGTTGAATTCCTCTATGTGGTTAGAAGCCAAGTGCAATAAAATAATAATCCCAGAATACTATACCATACGAATAATCTATTGTGTTCCAAGATCCAGAAGGTATTGAAAAGTGTTAAAGGGACAAATTGCTCATTTTGTGCGGAATACGTAAAAGTGAAAAAAATGCAATAACCGTCCACAGGTATTCTGGCATAAGACATAATTACATGATAAGGCCATCATGGAAGATGATGCAGAATTCCACACGATATGTCATGCTTTGCAGAATATTGTCCAGCTGCTGTGGGGCAATTTATCAAGGAGGAGCAAAACATTTCTTGGCGTAAGACTCTTCCACAAAGCATACAAAACATTTTCAATGGTATTCAGATCTGGAGAATGTGCTGGACATAGGAGGCATTGAATGCCTTCACTTCCTAGATGCTCCTAGACAGCGACTGTTCGATAACACGTCGCACTGTCATCCATGAAAACAAATTTATCACCAACAAGAGCATGGAGCATGAGGCAGCAGAACACCACTAATGTATCACTGGCCAGTCATTGTCCCAGTTGGAAGCACATAAGAGTGACATACAGCTGCTGATCATGATCTCAGCCGAAACCATGACACATGCAAGATATAGGTCCCTTTCCTGTATGTTTGTTGGAC
Organism: Stegodyphus mimosarum; assembly: GCA_000611955.2. NCBI lineage: Eukaryota > Metazoa > Arthropoda > Arachnida > Araneae > Eresidae > Stegodyphus > Stegodyphus mimosarum. Next base: position 133,110 of record KK120286.1, read on the forward strand.
TATATGCAGTACCATTCTCAAGCCACATCGGTTGTCATCCACAATCAGACAAGAGACTGAATCTACTTCATCTCAGACTAGTACACAAGCCCAGTCGTCTTCCCTCCAACAGTGATGCTAACAATACAATTGCAAATGGGCAGAATTGTGAAGTCCAGACAATGGAATACACACAACTGGATGGTGGGTGTATAGTCCTTGATGCAAACATCTGGCTACAGTTTTTCGCTTGACAGTAGCAGCAAGCGACTTGCTACTTCAGTAGCTATGCTACGGCGGTTCCTTTTTGTCGACAGCACTATGTATCTATCTCCTACAAGCATTGTACTGCAAATATGACCTCCCCAGTGTGGAATGTGTCCCAAACTGACACATCTATTATTTTCCAAGCCTTGAAACAACACTGTGGCTGATGTCAAACTCCCTAGAAACATATCATTTTTTATCCTTCTTCAATCTTGCCAATAATATGGCCATGTGTAAAATCATCTAAGTGATGTCAGCAAGAACTCGTTGAAACCTGCAAATTCATCAATTGATTATTTCTTGTTAAATTTTGCTTTTGAACAGCAATGGTCAATACTCATCAAATTTTTTACATCTCTTATCAGCGCTATCACGTGACGAATAACTTCAGGAAACGAAAATTTGCATACCAGAACACATCTTACTGAATGCAACATTTATTACAGTTTCCACATTTTCCTGCTTTCCATTTTGTGGTTGCTATCGGTGCTACTGTCATTTGCCTTCAGCAATTATCCACTAGTGTATTAACAGGTTATAACCAGCAAACAGGATGAAAAAATAATGACATACTTCAAAATTGTAACTAGATAGTTTCCTGTTGATTATCTCAAAAAAAAAAAAAAAAAAAAAAAAATGGCAGTTAAAGTAGTGACTATTAGTAAACTAAGTTAAGCATTTATAAATTACTATGCCACAGAGCAAGTTAACAGCTAGATTTTTTACAGCAAATTTGAAATTAAATCTTTCTGCTTTTTGCAACCAATTAAATTTCATTTTAAAGCAGTTAAATGTAATTCAAAACATTATAAATCAACATAAAATTTTCACGAATTTGATTTTCCTTACAAAAAGTTAACTCTAGCATATTGTTTGTTCTAGGAGAATGTCTGGAATTTTGATGGAGCAGATCGGAAATACAGCTACTGCACCACAATACTATGCAATATAATCTATTTTCAATTCAGATATTTATTAAACTTTGAATTTAAACAAATACAAAAGATGTTTGTGAAAATGATTAACCACTGCTGGCCTTTACCACTCAAATTCAGAAGTAAATCACTTTTTAATGACAAATTTGAAGCCTTCTCAGGTATAAATCTCCAAGTGCCATTCTATGAAAAGCAAAAAATAAAATAGTTTATTTTAACATGAATTTGAGTGAAAAGCATATATAAATTTGTGTGTGTGTAGACTTAGAAGCAATGATGAAGGAAAATTGATTACGTAGATGTTGATTAGTGAATAGCAAATTGGCAGCTGAGGCAGATTAAATATTCGGGGATACAAAGAAAGAAGCGTGTCAGTGTCCTAGTGGCAACAAAGGCAGAAACTAAGTGTGTAGTTATTCCATATGGCCCCTCATTAAGAGATAGGTTTTGGCTCAGGAAATTTTTAGTTTTGAATTTAGCTACAATAATACCATTACATAAACACCATATGATATTCATATGCTATAGAAATGACATTGTCCAGAGAAAGTTACTAAGTAACTCCCATTTTAAAACAGGTGAAACAACCAAATTAAAATGAAGAATTAAGTGGTTACTGAAAATTAAAGTTTTAATTTTGATTTACGTATTTTTACCTTATATACATTTCCAATAAAAATCATCATACAAAGCCATCATTTCATTTTAAAGCAATTAAACATAATTCAAAATGTTATAATCAACAGAAAATCTTCAGGAACTCTATTCCTGCTATGAAAAAGTTTTATCTAGTGACTAATATCTAGTGCCACTTACATCACTGATATTTTGCAGTTATCTAGACATGAAATAAAAAGGGCTTTCATTTTTAGTAAATTCACTATTTCTTCTAAACCATGGATAATTCTCTACTTCAATAATAAGGCATTACATAAAACATATATAAGCAAAATTAGCTGTACTGCCATTATTGATAAGAATAAGTTTATGCTTGAAACCATCTTTATCAAGTTTAATAGGTGAGACTGATATCATGGTTCATTCAAATTAAAGTTTCAACAATAAAGAGCATCTCACGAAAGTGAGCAAAAACTGCTGTCAGATTGCTTCGAATTTTTATCAAATACCACACATAAATTCAGGTTAGTATTACGTGCCCATTTCACAAAATATGTTTACAATGATATTAGAATTTTTTCAGTAACACACCTATTAAATTTCATACAAATTACTAAACAATTTATCCGAAAATTAAACTGCTACACATCACTGAAAATAAGGTTCACATTGGTGCAGTCATAAAAATGCCAACATTTTTAATGCAAGTTGGGCAATGTCTGAAACAGCAGAACATGTATGAGGTTTTATTTTGAAAATCAACCTTCATAAAAGGTCAGTGCATAAAGGTTCATAAAGTCAAAAGGTCCTGAAGGTTCATAAGATCATAAAAATTTCATAAAGTACAGGAACCATCACAAAAGGTACCAACACTTTATGTTGGAGCATCACCATGCAAATAAGATTTTTCGTTCGCTGTGCTAATCAAACAGCAAACTAAAATTCTATCTCCATGGCATAAAAGTGCATGCAAGGAATTTTTCTTACCAAAGTTAGAAACTGATATGAACATAAATGAGGATTCCTTTATGATAGGGCACTGTTATGAAACAGTCCCCAACGTCTTATAAAACATTATGACAACTATTCCCCATTATGGTGATTTCTTAAACAATATATAAGTGTGACACTTTTACTAGAAAACTTTAAATTATACTTACTAGGACATCAGATGTAGCTATACTGCTCAACTGAAGATACTCAACAGTCCGCTGCTGAAGCTCAGCATCTGCACTTCTAATATTGTTATCACTTTTAAGAATCTATAAGTTAATAAGTAATTTACACCAACAGATCTAAAGAAATGAAACATTTCAACTATCTAATAGAAAATGCACGCACAAAAGATGGCAAGTCCAGCAATGCTAATGAAACCCAGGTTAAATCAACAGCATACAAAAAATGTTAAAAAAATTAATGCATAGATTTCCAAAAACAGAACTAAAGAAAAATTTTGGAAAATTAAGATGTAAAATGTTTTACTAAGGATACTGATAATTTAAACAAAATCAATTTAATTTTATGGCTCTTAATGACGACCTAGATTTTACATTGCAGCACTATGTTACAATACTGGATGCAATTTAAAACATATTAAACGTTTTATTGAAAATGGTCTGCTTTTTTAACATGACACTTCATAAAATTATCTATATGCCATTCCTTCAGCATATGGAAGATTTAAATTATCACACAAGCTTTTATAAACAAATATGTTGAAACTACATCAATATATACTTGTAAAGTAATCACAAATTTAAAACTGCATATTTAAACCTTTTATTTTAGATCATCTTCAACTAGGTTGAAAGGTGACAATACTCAAGAGAATAATCACGCATAAATCTTCATGCACATTTTGATCACTCAAACTTCAGTAAGTTGAATTAAATGTTGAAATGCATAACTTGAAATCAACCCTTTGGTGATCCTGAATGAATCAGTATTTGAGGTATGTATAATAATGTGCACAAACATAAAAACACGCACAGTTTGCATGACATTTCTGCTTAACAGGAAACAAAAGTGCTACTTGCAAAACCGAACTTCATCTCAGGAAGCACAGTCAAAGTGACAATTCCCAGAAAAATTCAGTATTTTTTAGTACTGTTCTTAAATCTGAAGTTTAGTTAATATGGGTGTCTTCACAAGTGCTACTCAATCTTTTTATCAAGCATATTTCATTCATACCCAAGATTTTTATCATTCCACATTTCTCCAACTGAGTCTAATTTTACAGTTATTGCAAGTATGAAAGGACAAGTATTTTGCTATGGAACATAGTAAAAAGCTCTCCTTTTAAGCCCTAATGTTACTGAATATAACTACAATTTACGAAATGAACTGCTGGGAAGGAGTACCATTTCTAATTACTGCTGCTATGAGACAGAGTGAATAGAGATAACAGAACATTTTCAAAATTATGGAGGATTAATTTGCATAGACAGAGTGAATAGAGATAACAGAACATTTTCAAAATTATGGAGGATTAATTTGCATAAGTCAAATTTATCGAAGTTTATTTGCAGGTATTACATGAAAACCTGATAACGGACATAACTTTAAATATTTATTTTACATTATTATAAGTCAAGGAAATTTAACCATCCAAATTTCCATGATAGACACATTAAGTTACTGATTGTGACTTTTGTAAATCAATATTTATTGATTAAAATATTTCTCATATTTTTAATAATGTCTATAATATGGCATAGAAAGTTTGACACCATTTTTATGTAACTTTAAATAAAAATTAAGGTGATGCTCAAATTTCTGCTCTAACATCTGTATATACTTCAGATATGAGAAAGAATGCATCTTAAATTCTTGGGGTGTTAATGGTGCATTTGTAAAATATATAGTGTAACTAAGAATTTACCAGTTTCTGAGATTATATAGAGATTCTTTAGGTGGATAATTATGGCAAAGCATTCAGGAGCTATATGCACAAAAAAAAATATGAAAACAGCCTCTTTTGCAGAGAATCATATACAGGAAACAATAGCCAGAACTGTATGCTAACACTTTGCAAATAATGGATGATAACTAAAAACTTCTCATTCAAAGCATTCAACCTAATCTCATGATAAACATTTAACATTAAAATATATTATGCCTACAAAAGTCCTATCTCAACCTTTATTTTCCCAACTGTTAGTCATAGACATATTTCCAATTACAAAATGTTTTAAATGATAGAGATTCATGTTTGCATAATTTTAAATTCAAAAAATTAATTTTAGTAATATAAAATTAAGTTTTTACACATTAATCCTGTTCTTATATTTAGGAAAACTTTGTGCTTGCTATAAAAAGAAAACGTTTGACTCCTACACAAAACTGACCGATATTTGATACTAAAACAGATTTGTGTTCATCATAAGAAGTAAAACAAAACGTTTGACTCCTACACCACAAAAATTGACTGCAACATTTGGTACTAAAATTGAGAATCATATTTTAAGGTCATACATAAATTGAAGAGCAAACCGTATTTTTACACGAATAACAAAGTATTGTTCAGACTTTTTCTTATGTTAAAAGATTACGTGACAAGCATTTTTATAGATTACTGTGAAAAATAATGGTCTGCATAATTATTTCAAAATCAGACAGAATATTATAAAATTCATGTCAATGGCAGACATCAATATGACTGCACGGCCAACTTGTAGTATTTGCATTAATACAACATGAAAAATATTTGCACGTAATTGAATTTTTTTGTACAATTACCAGATTGAATCTAAAGTAATAAAACTTCACAAGAATATTAATAAAATTTGCAGAGTCTTAGCTTATATTTTTACAGCTTTGAAAATGCACATGTAAGGCATATTTTTAATTAACCATTAAACCCAATTAATTACATTTAACTTAAAACCCAAAAATATAAAATGATTAATTAAAAATACTTCTTATATATTAAATGAACATTTAATTAGAAATTTTTATTTTATTAATCAAGAACAAATATCGCTAAAACTCTAATATATTACTGAAGCAAATATTTTAAATCAAATAATCGCAGGGGAAATTAGAATCCATATACCATATATATGAAGTTTTGGAATTCTGATTCCTGCACAAAAATAAACAAGATTCTATATACACAATTATACATACAATTATCAACAAAAAATATTTATAATTCATTTAAATAACTCTGAAAGGTTTATATGCAGCCTGCTTCACAGGTTTACATTCTAAAATAGATTATCTTCTGTAACGTTGTTCTTCATTTGCCTGGATGGTTACATTTTCAATGAGAACGGCTTCAACAGCTTTCCTACCTAAATTTGATGAAAATAGTCTGCAAATAATTCTCACAGCTTGCATCTGAATGAGGTATTTTTCTGTTGTCACAAAATTTGGAAATGCTGCACAAAACTGAAACTGAAATCAGAATGTTGGGTTGAATTAAAAATCAAATTAAACAGCATTTAGCTTTCATAATATCCGTTATTCTCTTTTATGAAGAAATTTAATATTTCTTTTGATTTTATAGTATTGCTTTCTTTATGCCTTTGAGAAAATACATGCTGTTTACAATCACCTTTTAGCCACGTAGTGCAATTCTGCTACAAGGAACAACAAGGGCTATATTTTTTTACTCAACAGTTAATCATAATTATGCAGTTTTTTGCAATTCTTGGAGCAAACACAATGTGACAGGTATACCTTGTAGGAAAGTTTGATGACAACTTGATTACATAAGGTTTGTATTCACCCTCCCCCAAGATCATCTACTTTATCACCTATTGACGTTTTCCCCCCAGATGTATTTCAGAGGTAGTGTAAATCATAAAAATACACATAATGTAACAGATCTAAATTGGAATATTACAGAAGAGATTATGCCCATCAATTGCAAACTTCTACACACAGATGCAGCCAACACAGACAAGAGGGCTTATCCTGAAGCTCCAGACAGAAATTAAGAACACTTGGGCAAATACATCATTAGCCAATTGCTAAACTTTTTTTCTATTAAAAATAGTATGCATATGATTTGTTTTTAATATATAAAACACAACTTTCATTAGAAGTAAAACTACCTAAAAACACTTAAATCATTAAATTAAAAAATACAAAAAGTAAATCTCAGGCCAAAGGAGCATTTCTAGAGAAACAAAAACAAACTGAAAAATCTCATCTAAAAAAAAAGCACCTGATATTAAGACTGATAAGTATACTTACTGCTTGAATTTCATGTTTTATTTCAGGAAAAAGATTGATAAATTTTATATAGGTTGTTAAAAGTAGAGCTCTAGTTGGTGCAGGACATAGATGATATTTTGAATGAAGAAGCTGAAACTGAATCAGAGGGCTGAAAGAAATAGAAGAAATTAATTGCTTTATTTATATTAATATTTAAATGCATATGGACAGTGTTAATACACATTAATATTTATTATTATATTAGTACCGTATTTGACGGCATATAAGAGGCACTTTTTTTCCCTAAATTTGGTTTCAAAAAAGTTACCTGCGTCTTATACATGAAAGACACAGGTTAACTTTCAATACTGAATGCTATTTTTAGCCCGGAAAAGGTCTAGACCCACATAACTTTTTCTACATCTGCCATAATTATTTTATCAGGTTTAACTAAAGTTTTGGCAACAAAAATATAGCTCAAAAGAGAGAACTGGGATGGTTTCCTTCCGGCACAGCACCATTCTCGTCAAAAAGTAAACGAAACGCTCGTTCCGCCCTCGGTGCGGAGAAGTGGGGAGTAGCACATAGTGCAACGTACTACTCGTTCAACGTATGATGCCCGACACTCAGCCAAAGAATATGTATTAAGGCAAGCTACGCAGCAACAGGAGTGGCTCCCTCCGAACAAAAAGGGACACAACTGCGCATGCGTGAAATATCTGTCGCCAAAAAGCGCCAAACCTCGACGTTGATGTCGAAGTTCGAACAGGTTCGACGGTCACGTTTATCGAAAGTTTAAAGCTGTGCGACTCCATTTTTTTCCATCTTCATTGACGGATACAAAATCAAACTTCAAACTGCGGTATGGATAACATCAAACTGCGATATGGATAATACAAGTTCAACTAGTAAAGCAAAGCACGAAAATTCGAGTTTAAATTATCGTGAAAAGTCAAAGAACGATTCATCTTAACCAGTGTTCCTCAATTTCCTGTACACATGGCGGAGGTGGAAAATCTCGGACAGGTACATCACAAAGGGGAAAATTCTCGGCAACAGATTCCGTCGCCAAATTGTCCCTCTTCTTTCCCCAAATTGGGTGCGTTGCGCTGACCTCTCCAAGGTTTCGGTAAAGGGGTTGAATCCCAGCACCGGTTCTGCTGGGGGGGGGAAGGACTTGTAGTGTGATTAAGTTCGTGGAATAGGGAATGCCAATAATATGTCCCTCTTCTTTCTAGCGGCGTAGAAGACAAACTGGTTTACATTACGTCTATGAAGCCTTTCCTCCTTTACATAGACTTTCTTTCACTCAGCCGACACACGTGTCGGTATCGGCGCTACTCTGTATAAACGTTTCCGTATCGGTGCTTAAAACTATTTGTTTAAAAAACATACCCTGGAAAATATGACTATAGGAAACAAGAGAGTAAGCTATACAATTCAGTATAAACTAGGAGTGTTAAACTATGCTAAAGTGCATGGAAACAGAGCAGCAGCAAGGCATTTCGGTCCACCACCTACCGAAAAAATGATACGTACTTGGCGACTGCAAGAAGATGAACTGAAGACTGCTAAAAAACAAAAACATAACCTTCGATACCCAGCTCCATCTTGGCCTGAACTTGAAAATGCCGTAAAAATGTGGGTGATAGATACGAGGAATTCTCAGATAAGTGTTTCAATCAAAATGATAATCAATGAGGCCAAAGGATTTGCAGAAAAACATGGGAATCAGAACTTTTCAGGGTCTGAAGGCTGGTGCTACAGGTTCATGAAAAGGCAAGGCTTATCAATGCGCACAAAAACAACTATTGCACAGAAAATGCCAGCAGATTATGAAGAAACAAATACTAACATTTCATAGGTTTATGAATGCACGCAAGAAAACCTCTAAACTCGGTCAAATAGGAAATATGATGAAATTTCACTCACATTTGACGTACCATCCAACAAGACTGAGTATTAAAGGGTCTAAATCAATAACCATAAAAACCAGATCAAGAAAAAACCCGATATACGGTAGTTCTAACATGTTGTGCTAATGCACAAAACTACCGCCGTTTTTCATATTCAAAAGAAAAACTTCCAACGGGTGTAATTGTTCCTGCTCATCCGAAAGGCTGGATGGACGAAGCTGGAACGAAACTGTGGTTACAGAACGTATAGGCGAGGCGACCTGGGCGAGGCGATCAGTTTAGCACCCATAGAACTGAAACCATAAAGAATAAGCGAGAGAATTAAAAACCCAGATAGCTGTCATTCCTGGTGGACTGACTAGCCAAGTGCAGCCTTTACATGCATCGGTAAATAAGTCACTTAAGTAAAAAGTGAGAGAACAATGGAACAAGTGGATAGGTGAGCCACATCACGCCCTCAGGTAGAATGAAGCGGCCCTCTATTTCACAAGTGTGCGAGTGGGTAAAAAGATCTTGGGAGGATGTAAAAGGCTGAAGTAACTGTTAAGTCCTTCAAGAAGTGCGGAATCAGTAATGCTCTTGACGGAACACAAGACGATGCATTATTCGACGGAGGTGATAAGAGCGACGACGGAAACAGTAGTGATGACGATATTCTCGTTTTCGATGATGATGATAGTGAAAAGGATTTTTATGGTTTTGAAAGTGATTAAAGTTTAACTTCATGATAGGCAACGTTTTCCTTGAATTTGTGTTTTTTGCTGTTTCTGCTTTATTTTGTATTATGTTTGATTGCTTGCCATTCATTCATTTACTCATTATTGAAATTTACATATGTTCAAAATAGCTTGCCGTTTGTTAATTTTCCTTAATAAAAATATGTTTGGTAATTGCATTCAATAATTGTTTATTTGTCTTTTATGAAACGTGAGAACTAAAAGAAACCACATTTTAAATTATTTTGCTCTCGCATGGACTATTGAAACTTTTTTTTCCCCTTCTGTGTGGCCTTATAAATAAGGGTGCATCTTATATGCTGTCAAATACGGTATTTAACATGCAGTGTTGAATCATTTACACCAGTGGTCTAAAACTCCAATTGCACATGGCTGAATGCACAATCTGACAACAGCTGATGAGCCAGACTTTTTTTTAAAATAAAATAAAAATTTTTCAATTTTACTCACTAAATATTTATTTAGAATGTACATAAACAATAATAATACTCCACAGAAAAAAATGCACATTTACATTTATTTTCCATCTGAAATCTAAAATTTGGTACCTGCAACACATTTTTGTCAGTTATACTTTGTTATTCAAATATATCGATAGCTAAATATTAAATTATCAGACCGGCATTTTCAAGTAGTTCTAACAAGTTTAATTAATCATTAAATGGATTACTTTAATTTAAACTAAAAATAAACAAGTGATGAAAACCTTCGATGTTTTCAGATAAATTTTTTCATGTGGGATAAAAACCTAGTCTTTCTCTTACTTATTAAATTATATTTTGATACACAAATAAAAATACATGCTTGTAAGCAAATAATTATAAATTTATGTTCTACTAGATCCTGACACTTGATGGTGTTTCTGTTCTGATAGTGTTTGTATTTCTGGAGAGGAAATTGTCTTCATCATGGACTGTAGATGCTCATTCTTCAACTGGGTTCTTTTCTTATTTCAGTGCCCCCAAAAAAAGCTGTTCACATATATTCCCAAACAAAGCGCACAAATTCATAATTCAGCTTATTTATTGTTTGAAAGAAGTACAAATAATAGTTAAGAAAATCCGAACCTTCAAATCTTTGATCCAATATTTATACCACACTGTAAATTTATAGATTTTCTTATACATTAGTTATGCTAGTTTTTAATTTGAATTAAAATAGCACAAGCTCTAAACAGTTTAATACAAATACTCTCCAAATAGTTTAATACAGTGATGCAAACCAATACTTCTGAAAATAGCAAATGACATCTTACCTTGATCTTTGATCCCCAGCAATTAGGTTTCCAAACTCTCCTAGTATATAGCCTGCAACTTTGACCATATTTTCATGGCAAGCAGGTGCCTGAAGAGCCTAGAATAAATATTCAATGCTAACTCAGAATATCTGCAACAAAATTCTGTAAAATGCAAATTTTGACTTAACACATGCCAATTTTTATAACAAACAAAATATGAAATAGAAAAGTACCTCAAACACTGTTTTTGCAGCATATCCTTGAACATCATCACGGTTAATAACAATCTGAATAACTCTGTACCACACCTAACAATGATAGTTCCAACGTTAAAAAAAAATTTTAAGCTATTTTTTAAAATTGTTACATTTATGAATTAAATGAATTGCACTTACTTCTTCACTAACATAATCACCTGCAATTCTTATCAAATTTAAAATGACATCCACATACCACGTATAATCTGATGCATATTTTTCAGCTAAAATTGCAACTTTAAGAACCTGAAAATTTAGTTACTTTAATTCAGTACATAAATAAAAATGGTTATATAATAAATGAAAATATTATTAAAACTTTACTTAACCAACTAGAAAAGTTAGAAAAAATTACAGTCCAGGAACCTTAAAAATGGCCTTGGTTAAAACAAACTAATGAACTTGCATACAGAGTAAGTTGGTCATGGAAGAGCATGCAAGGACTAAATGAAAGGGAATGATTTGTGGAGAATTTTTTAAAACATAACATGCGTCTTGGGGCTTCATTTACTCTTTAAGTCAACAGAAAATGCTAATACCCAACCACTCAAGTGTCGAAAGTCTGGCTGTGGGCAACCTAAATATAATGTTAATCAATATATTGCCCCTGGCCACAGTGTGGTTCCCTAGTTTCAAAGTAATACACACGAATATGAGTTAGGAGAAAAACCTGATTTTGCATTACACCTTCCTTTAGAATATATTATCCATTCGTAGCCTTTGTATTTTACTGATATTAGAGCATTCCAGACAATGGACGTCTGGATTTTGAAAGCCACATGAATTTAAAATTTTAACAGTATTTTGTCCATAACCATTAGGGTTATCTGTAAATTCAAATATTAGTGAAGTATGCAGCAATTCAGTGGCAGCTTTAAAAATGTTTAAATGATCTCATTCTCTAAGCTCAATTCTTTACACACATTTTCAAAGTTGCCAGACTATAGTAATACATATATATTATGCTTACCATTTCCTCCCTTATGGAATAATCAGCAGTTTCCAAATAAGCTAACATCTCACCAACAATTTCTTCAGCATTACTTTTATCACACATGGCATACAAGAGATCAACAGCACGCTGGCGAACACTTACATCTCTTTCAGTCTGAAAAATAAAGTTTATAACAAGAATATATTTTTAGTCATTTCAAACAATTTCAAATGTGAAAAACGAGCATATACTATACCTTTAAAGCATTGATAATAGTTTCTTGATGCTTTTTGACAGCCTCATGAGAAAATTCTGAAGTTGCTAATAAGCACATGCTTTCTAAAGCTAAATACCTATTTAAAAAAAAATATACTATACAGATGTTTCATTTATTTAAAAAAAATCTTTTTAGAACATAAAGCTAAATAAAACTGTTACCTTAAATTTGTTTCCCTATGCTGTAAAAACTGCCCAAGTTGATTACATGCTCTCACAAGAAGATTAGGTTCACTGAATAAAACAGTTTAATGAGAAACTTGAAAATAGATTAATTAATAGGAATATAGATATTTCAACTCAAATCTTAACCAAACTGCATAACTTATACTGGATCAATGTATTGTAATCAAAAATAATTTTGCTTTAAGTTAGTAACAGGTTGTTAACTGCTCAAACAGATACTATAACTTTGATCAGAAAAAGAACTTTTTAAAGAAATTTAAGTGATGACGAAATTCAGCTAGAAATATACATAAAAGTTGAAGAGTAACATACTGTTTATAGATGTTAAATACTAAGATGAGCAAGTAGCTGTTTCGTCACCACATTTTAAAAAAAAACTTTTCGACAGTCATACCTGTATGAATGGCTTAAACACTTCAAATCTGAAACAGATCATAACCCTTTACGTGATATTAATTTGTTACCCTAACACTCATTTTATGCACATTAATATCTGCAAATAAGGATGAAGTTACATACTGCTCTGAAAATAAACATATTTTAAGTAGAGAAAATACATACAGAATACTGAAATATTGAACTAAAAAGCAGAAATTTAAGTTATGATACTAAAATACAAATTTTAAATTATCAACAAACAAAATATACATTATGCAGAAATAAAATACATGCAAATTTATAATCACAGAGCATATTTATGGAAGTACTTTTCACTGGACGAGACACAACAAGGATCTGACACTTCATGAATATTTCAAGGGAATGAGACAAACACATACATGAGTACAGTAAAAGACAAGTCCCTACAGCAATTTTGTGAATCATACATTTAAGAATTACAATAGAAAGCCAATTCCCATTACAATAAATAACGTGCAATTGTGAACGAAAATTCTGCACAATGCAATGCACATCAGGTTTCAATGGCTGCACATCATAAGGATAAGCAGTAGTTTTCTTCATTGTTCTTTAACAACTTATTTCATGACTTCAATTGCATAACCCAGCAAGATCACTACATGGAGAATCACCAAATCCAAATTGTATGCCACCCAATATCACTGCATTTATAAACTTATACATGTGAAATGCACTGAATTTATTCTGTCAGTATACTGCAGCCTGTCATGTGAAATTTTGATTCGCAACTCAAAATTATATTACAGTGGAAACCATTTTCTAATGCAATTTTTAATTTATAATTATGTACCCATAAATTGAAGTAAACCTCTTCCAATAGTACTGCTGTACTGTTAACACTTCCTCATATTACTTTCATGAAAAGAATCAGATAAACACGTCTCACATCACGACACCATCAATGTCTTCTTTTAAGGAACTGAGAAAATGTATTTGATATTAAGTTAACAGACTATTTCAGTAAATAAGTTTTCAGAAATAAGTTCTTTATGCATTTAACAAAGAGGAAGCTGTAAGGTAATTATTTGGAATACAAGGTATACATTCCAAGTAACTTTTCATTCAACTTAATTTTCAGTAACCGATTTACAGCCTCTTTAAATTAATTCACCTCCTGTAATTAAAAACGTTTAAGGATACTTTTAAGAGGAATCTAAATTAAAATGTCACATTAATTTTTAAAATTTTTGCATATTACATAAAAATTAATGCAATATCTTAATTCCAGAAAACAATTGGCAAATACCTGATTGCAGTGTTTTACACAATTGGTTAAATTGTTGAGATTAAATTAGATATGTAAAGCTTGCAGATACAATACAACTACCAACAATCTGAAAAAACACCAAGGGGAAAAATTACTCAAAAGGATTACTAAAAATTCAGTTCTTGTCTCTTACAGAAAAGAGAAAATGTATTCCCACCTGCCATTCCTCGGTGAAATTATCCCTCCAGAACAAACTTCAGCATTAACAGCTAAACATTTTCATACATTTAGACATCTTCATAATCTGCATATGATAGCATGCATGAGAGCTCAGCACAGTGGTCTATATACAATGCAAGAATCGATCAAGGCTTTAAACATGATGGAATACTTCAGAATTACATTCAAAAACTAGTGCAACAATCCAAATCACAAATGCTGTGTAGCCATTCTTAAGTTTTTCGTAGAACTGTAGCATTTCATTCATGTGACCGAGAGATGCGCCACATCAGCCAATCAACAAGAGTTGCACATCACTTTTATGGCACAACTTCTTCCCTCTCCTAGTCTCTTTCTGACGGGTGCGAAGGAAAAAGGCTCCTAGAGTGCTCCCAACAGAATTTCATTTCTATGTGTGCAATAAATTATATTTTTACACTTAATGCTGTTCCATGGCGCTTCATTAAAATACAGGAATCATATCAACCAATGCACCTTGTTTAAGAAAGAGGTAGCTGTAAGGTAATTATTTGGAATACAAAGTATACATTCCAAGTAACTTTTCATTCAACTTAGTTTTCAGTAACCAACTTACATCCTCTTTAAATTAATTCAATCCTGTAATTAAAAATGTTTAATTAAGGATACTTTTAAGAGGAACCTAAGTTAAAATGGCACACTAATTTTTTTAACTTTTATGTATTTCATAATGGAGACTTTTGGACTTTACACTGTTTTATAGTAACAGACACTTTCAGTTTTGATCCTTCCCACTGGGAGTGTTCCCACCTGTATAATAGCACATTCCAAAACTTCCATTGTGGTGATTCCACCACTTATTCGTGTCAATCATTTCTTTGGTTTCCCATGTTGGAATCGATATTTTAATTAGCAACTCTTAAATCGAATATCAGAACAAAAGTCCAAATTCAACTATGTTATGGTTCACTTGTCACCTAATATTGCCACTGTTGTTTGTGATATCATCATTCAGCCAGATAAGAGTCAACTAATATCAGGATCTGAAATAAATTATAAAAAGATGTTCCAAAACAAATTCATCGACTGCTAGCAGGTGAAAGAAAGCCTCAGTCATCAGAAGCCCAGCAAACTCCTTCACATTATGAAGCGTTGAGCAGAGAATCACAATAGAGACAACTCTCTTATTTAATCTATTTAATCAAGAGATGCCTGTTCCTGTCCAGACTATATTAGCAGCCATCTCTCCTATTATTTGTAATGTTACATGCTTGACTAAAAGCGCAGATTTTTTACATTTCTTCATTTTATCTCCTGATTTACACAATAAGCATCTGATTCATTTAACAACAAATATTAAAGTACCTGCCAAATTAAATAGCTGTAATACCTTTTTTGCAAAATCAGCTTGTGTAAATAATTACTTGATAAATTGTTAAAAAATCCTGATATTACTAAATTACTCAAATCCTAACCAATCTGTGAAACACAATACTATGCATTATATAAATACTAAAGATCTCCCAGCTAAACCTAGAGGGTTAGCTCCTCACAGCCTAAAAATTGCTAAAGCTGAATTTCAACATATGATTCAAATTGGTCATGCAAGACCTTCAAAAAGGCCATATTCTTTGCTTTTATACATGGTGCTCAAGAAAGGATCTGTTGAATGCAGACCTGTTGGCGACTATTACTCTTAAGGCATAGACTGTCAAAGAAAAGTATTCTATTCCGTATATACCTGATTTTACCTCAGAATTGCATCATAAACAAATGTTTAGTCACATTGATCTCATCAAAGCATATCACCAAATTCCTATACATCTGGATGATGTACATAAAACAGCTATATGCATTCCCTTTGGTCTGTCTGAAAGTTTGAGAATGCAGTTTGGTCTTTGTAATGCTTCCTCAACTTTTCAATGGTTTATGAATGAAGTCACTACAGACTTGCCATTTGCTTATGCTTTTAATGTCGATTTACTTGTAGCTTCCAACTATGAACAATCAAGTCAAAGAATTTAACTCCCTCCTGATCATGTAAAACGTATCCTAGATTTTCCTCAACAGCAGACCCTCACTCAATTACAAGGATTCCTGGGTTTATTTAATTTTTACAGATGCTGTATTGCTAAAGCTGCTCACATTCTAGCACTCTTAGACAACTTTCTTAAAGGACATACTAATAAAATATCAATGAGCTAAAGTCACTAAACATATCAGATCTCCTATTGGCACATTTGTTGAACCTGATGCTCATTATGCCCACATACATATAGATTCTATAGGTTCTCTCCCTCCATCCGACAGAAAAGTTTTGCATGACTATCGTAGTATGATTCACAAGATGGCCGGAAGTTATTCCAAAAACCGACTTGACTGTGGAAACAGCTGCTCATGATTTGGTCCATGGTAAAATATCCAGATCTGGATGCCGAGTCACATTTTCGTATGACAAAGGTAAAAATTTTGAATGTACCCTCTTTACAAAACTAAACCACATTCTTGGGTGCAACAGGATATGAACTTCAGCATATCACCCCCAGTTGAATGAAATTACTGAATGCTTCCACTGGCATCTTAAAACAGCCCTTAAAGCACATAATACAGCATAATGGACAGAAACTCTCCTACTTGTTCTCTTAGGCTTATGCTCAGTCATTAAGCAGGATGTCAAAGCAACTTCTGCTCAACTTATGGCACAATATTACGATTACCTTCGAATCTAGTAACTGATGATATACAAGAGACCTTAAATTTCACATATGTCAACAGTTTGTTCAAACAATGAGATCTTTAAATCCTATTTCCCTCCATGGCAGTCCTACAGTTTTTATCAATCCCTCATTAAAAAGTTCTCATATATTTTTAAGATCTAACAAGTTAATGCCCCATTGACACTATCTTAACACTGGACGTAATTTAGTTGACAGAAATGATAAAAATTTTATAATTGATGTAAACGGAAAACATACTACAATTTCAACTGATCACATAAAATATGCTTACCACCTGCCAGATGACATTACTCGCTTCCCATCTTTACCTCTCAGTTTAGTCTGTACTTCAGTTTCAGATCCCTCCCTATGATGCTTTAACTGAACATTTACCATTAAGAGTGGGCATAAAGTCCGATTTTCAAAGCATTTAGTCACAGGCTACATTCCTTGAGTACAAACTTACACTATATTTAGCACTTTGTTTCTACTTCATCTATGATCATGTATGTATTCATCTATATATATATATATATTACACTATACTCCATTTTCAGTATTTCACCAATTTTACATTCTATCACTATTTTCTGTATATATTGTAAATATTTATTATCATTTGTAATAATGACTTTGTTACTGGGGGGGGCAATTCTGTAGCATTTCGTTGATGGGAGAGAGAGATGCACCGCATCAGCGAATCAGCATGAGGTGCACATCATGTGAATGTTTTTACATCAACTTCTATGCCCCTTTCCCAGAGTCTCTTTCTGGCAGGTTCACAGGAAAAAAAAGCTGCTAGAGTACTCCCGGCACAAATTTAATTTTTGTGTCCGCAATAAATTTTTATACTTCATGCCGTTCTATGGTGCTTCATTAAAATACAGAAATGAGATCTACGAACACATTCTTCCTTCAGATCCAAGCACTGCAACCCAATGTTGGCTATATTAAGTGTGCTTAATTGCTTACCATTTTCCCACTGGTCTTCCACTGAGTACTTGCAAAGAACATTTTTAGTGCTGCAGAAAAATAATCTCCTGCCTAGCACAGTATTATCTACAGGGTCATACAGGATGCCTGGAGTTATATGAAAAACTGTTAACTATTAAAATCTATGACCAGTAATCATTATTAAAAGCAATTTGTGATAAGATATAGTCATATGTATTAACCCAATGTTGCTACATTAACAGACAATCAAAATCACCCTTTTACTTTTATAAAGTAATGAATGTACAGTCACTCTGGGTTCCTTTAAAGAGGCTCAATCAAACTGACCTCTGAAATATTTAATCATAAAATTTCTACTCAACAAACTTGTATGGAACACCAGTTGGAGATACATTAAAAATAATTAATTTTTGCCAAGATAATCTGTTAGACAATTCTTAAAAATTCGAAAGCATTTTATAATATAAATCACTAAAATTAAACTGGTTTATATTTAAATGGCCTGTGCTAGTAGATCAGTTTCAGTGAAAGGTAACAAACAGAAAATTAAAAAAAACTGCATTCAAAATGATTAAAAAATCAAAATTGCATGATTTAAGGACTTACAACTGATACTACTTCATACAGTACAAAGTCCGAGATCCAGAATCACTGGGACTTCACAGATTCCTGATTTTAGATCACCAGTTTAATCTAGTGAGAGGACATGTAGAAATAAAAAAAATATTCAATATTTCTTTAAGAGGTATTTTGCGAAGATTTTTTTTTTCCTAAACCACCACAACCTGAAATTAAAATGTGACTCGAAGCAGAAATAATGATATTTTCTGGATTTAAAACCATACTATTGATCTCCGCTAATTTGTTTTACGACTAAAGCATTGTCACCGCAATGTAAGACTTCAGTTGTATCATCTTCATTTAGCATTTCTTCTCATGTTTCATTAATCGGAAATTTTTGCTGTTTCCTTGCAGTATCTAAGAAACCATCAGATTTCCTATCATCCCTCATCATTTTCATTACTATGGCTCTCATTATCATCATAATATTTAGTTGCTAACTCTAAATTATGCCAAGTATTTTTTAAAACTATTTGCAGACATGTTCTCATACTATCTTGCTACGCCCTAAACATCAGATTTTATTTTTAAACATTTCAGTAATTCTTGGTTGATCTTACTTCAACATCAGTTTGTAAAAAGCTATATAATATCTGCATTTCAGTGCATGCAAAACTTCAGTATCCATTAGCTAATGCCCTAAACATCAGATTATATTTTCAAATATTTCAATAATTCTTAGACGATCTTACTTCAACATCAGTTTGTAAAAAGGTATATGACACCTACATTTTAGTGCATACAAAATTTCAGTATCCATTAGCTGATGGATGTATGTAGTTCCAGTTAAAGAACATCCCCTTTTCCTTAAACTAATTTTGATTAGATTAATAATAATGGATGGAACAAAATAATAAGCTGCTTTATACTAGAAAGGAAAAAAGGCAATTTACTACGTTAACTGAAGTTAATCAGAATCCAATTCCCCCCTCCTTCCCTGCTGCCATGCCAACAAAAGAAAACCAGTACAAGCGATATTCTTCTCTAAATAAATATACCTCGGGGCTTTACTTGTTATTTAGGTCAGATGTAAAAATGGTAAATTCCCAACTACTCAACGGCCCAAAGTGCGACCATCGTGGTCAGTCACTGTACAAACAAGGCCTAAGGAATCAAAGTATGGACATAGTTCAATTCCCCAGACAGCAGGTATTTGAAAGTCGCATAAGAAAATGTGTTAGGAGAAAAACTACTTTAATGGCACACCTTGAGTTATTATATTTTCCAGTCATACACTTTGTTCAAGGAAAAAATTCTTTACAAAGAATTGCTAGTAGCCAAATGGTATGGATGTTAGATCATTATAGATATTTGATGCTCGGATTTCGGACTCTGTACTATACTAAATAGACAAACGCATGTAAATACAAATTCTAAAAAATTACCTATCCATATGAATAATCAAACTTATCGCTTCAAACAACACAGCATTTTTAGCATTGGAATGTTGAACTTTTTTAGACTTTGGTGGCTCCTGAGCTTTATTTAATATAGTTTCAAGGCACTCTGTCAAACGACCTCTTACACCAGCATCCTCTGAAATAAAATTCAGTTTTTAAGTTTACTAACATCCCCAAACGCCTTTGCATCCAAACACTAGATATAATTTAAATAAGGTACATATATACATACATATATATATATATATATAATATACCTCTAAAAGTTGCTCGAAATTATGGCATTTGTCTAGAATGGGTAACTGGATCATGGCAAGTATACTATGATTATTTGGCTACAGGAAGGAACATATTCAAGAGCTTTCCAAAGGAAATTGTCCTATTTACACTGCATGAGAAAAATCACAGAAATTTCAGGCAACCACTGCATTTAATCACTTAAAGAACTACCAGAGTTTCACAGCTCTGGCCATTCTGTCAGTACTTTGCTATACTTAAACTCAGGAATATAGTAGTTAAGCACCATTATGTCATTACTCTAAAACAGTTTGTAAACCAAACCAAAATTACACAATATAGCTAAACAACCATTACCGACTGTCCCTTACAGACAGCACTTGGTAATGCAAATTTCATTTGCAAATCAAAAAATGTTATGTTGATGTTTAAAAAAAACATGCAAACTTATGTGAAATAATTTGTAATGTTTATATACTTCAAGTTCTTTTCACTAATGACGAAAATGTTTCAACATTCTACTAAGATCAAGTATAGTTTTACTATAGGAACCATTTGAAGTATGGAGTATTTCAAGTACAGTTATGCAAGACTCGACTGAAAAGCCACACATTTTACAGAACCTGTAATAGCTGCACTTCTGTTTTTTCATTTGCATTCACAGAATGCTGCTGCATTGGATTCCATTCTGCAGCTCAGTGGTATACTGATAACAAAAGCTTAAATGTTAAATTCAGAAAGAAATTGTGGCTGACTGGGTCATATTAAAAAGTTAAAAATTAACTAGCCTTATAAATCATTTATGAAAAATCCATTTACCTTCAGCGGCAAAAGAAAATTTTCTGACAAGTTCTGGCAGGTGTTTAATAATGGTTCACATGCAATGTTTTCACAGAACACATTTTCCAATTTTAAATATTTGTGTTTTAATGCCATACTTAATAGTAGTATTTTGATATCATAATTTAAATTATACTGTATGATCTGGCAAAGTTTTTCAATCTGTAGAATGCAGCAACAAAATGTAAAATGCCAGCAATATATTCAAGTAATATATAATGTAACTGCACTTACTGTATAATAAAACAATGTAATCTTATCCTTACTAAATAATTTGTCATCAACAAACAAAATACATCATCGAACTTGAAATCTACTCTGCAATTATCAAACTGTTTATGCTTTGCATATGCTAGTCAGTAATCAGTTATGTATGAATACTTACATTAATGCAAACGTTCAGTTTAATTGAAGCCTGTTACATATGCTAGTCATTTACAATCATCACATTTGTATTTTGATAATGCATATTAAATATAGTTAGTGCATAATGCAACTATTTTTGGCATCTTCACATCTCTGTGCCACATCTGCTGCCATCATCATAATTTAACACATAATTAAAGCATTACTAACCATTAAAATGTATTTGCCTTCATTAATATGAGCAAAATATGAGGTACACTGAACAGTTCTACATCTCGCATTCTACTGCGCCAATTGACAAAATTCAAATTGCGTTTTCCATGTCTCAAAAGCATGACTTAGGATTTATATTACATTTATACACTGGTTATCATAAATTAAGGAAAAATAACAAAAATAGCAATAACTCCCTCAAAAATAAGACAAACTGTAAAATTTGAATGTTGCCAAGTAAGAGTAGCTGAGTAAAACTACAATATGCAAATTAATGATGCTGCACTCTAAATACATCATCTGCAAGGAGCATAAAAGTCCATGTTTAAGAGCAAGCCCACATATTCCACTGTGATAATAACATCAGAAATCTGAGATAGCCAATTCATAACATTGATCTCCAGGCATCATTTGCCTGTAGAACTACAATGGAGAGCCATTGAGAGACTACAGGGAGGACAAAGTCAAACAGAAGTGGCCAGATGGCTAAATGTGAGTCCTTCTGTGGTTCATAGACTTTGGAGGCAATTTCAAACCACAGATTTGGCATCTAGGAGGTTCAGCCAAAGACGGCCAACTGCTACGATGAGCGCAGATGACCAATATTTGACATTATGTGCACGCAGGAATAGAATCGCTACTCTGACTCTTCCTAGACCTTCCCTTGCTGCAGCCACCGGAAGGTTGGTGTCAATGTCAACTGTGCGTAGAAGGCTTCACAAAGATGGTCTGTAAGCGAGGTGACCAGCCATTTGCATGCTGCTCATGTCATACCATAGGAGGAACCATTTGCAGTGGGCACGACAACATGTTCACTGGACGCCTGATTAACGGAGGGCTGTTCTCTTTACGGACGAGTCCAGGTTTAGTCTAGAAAGCGATAGTAGGCGTTATTTGATATGGAGAGAACCTGCAACCCGTTATCATCCTTCAAACATCTGTGAAAGAGATGCATATGGAAGAGGCAGTGTCTGTGTTTGGGGTGGCATCTCTTTGGGTGTACGCACAGTCCTCCATGTCTTTCCAAGTGGAACCGTGAATGCTCAGGTTTATAGAGATGACATCTTTGATGCTTATGTGTACCCATATGCCGGACCAATAGGTGTGATTTCCTGTTACAGGATGGCAACGCAAGACTACACAGGGATTGCAGCGTAGAGGATTATCTTCAACAGGAAACAATTATGCGCATGGAGTAGCCAGCTCCATCCCCAGACTTGAATCCTATTGAGCATGTTTGGGATGCTTTAGGGAGATGTCTAGCTGCTCTCAATCTGCCCCTCAGACCCTTGCAACTGCTTTGCAAGAGCAGTGGTTCTCGCTTCCTATGGAACAGATAGACCGCATAATTGAAAGCCTCACACATCGCTGTATGTGCTGTATTGCTTCTAGAGGCGATCATATTCCATATTGAAGGTAATTTTCCTATAGCAAACTGACACCTTCGATTTGTTCGTTTTATACCTATGCTAATTTCTATACTACCATAATTGTCTGGTAATTTCTTTTTATGTTATTTGATACCTCACTATGTGTTGTATATTGTGGGTAAGTTTCATAAAATTCTACACGTAACTTTTTCAGTAATCGTGAATTTTTCCTAATTTATGATAACCGGTGTATATAGCAATGTTCAAATATAGGTATTCTGACAGAAAATCGGACTTTTCTGAAATGACATGCCAGTTTTTTTCCATATTTGGATTCTACAACTCAGATGATGCCAAACTGCCAAGTTTTGTAAAAATCACTCGAGCAGTTTTTAAAACAACTAGCTCCTCAATGTTAATCTAATTCAATATATATTTATTAATATCTCTTTATAAACTTACTTGATTCCTTCTTTCAGAATTCGAAATCTGGGCCCAATCCAAATATAATTGGCACATTTTCTGACTATTTTTAAAATTTGTATTTTTAAATAATTTATGAATTTTTTGTATTATTACCTATAAAATTTTTAACAGCTTAAAGAAGATGCACTTCTAGGCACACTTGCAAAAAATTAGTTTTTATTCAAAATTTCCTATGATATTCATGAATTTACATACTGGCATGTTGTGAAATTTGGCATATTCATTACAAGTGATAATACCACCAAATGCGGTTTACACACTTTATTAAAATTATTTGAAAGTTATTAACGTGAGCTTTTTTTCCACTTGTTTACAATAAAAAAAGAAAATACGCTGCTATAAATTAAAAAGTTCACCAAGTGAATTATGCTAGGCGCAAACTGAAAAAATACACCAAGATAAATTTTTACATTTCTCCACAAATTCGCATGAAATTTTACAAAATTTAATTTTTAAGCATAATTTGAGTCATAGAATTGAAATATGGAAAAAAAATTGTCATGTCTTTTCAGAAAAAGTCCGATTTTGTGTCAAATTACTTATATTAGAACAATGCTATATATAAATCTAATACATATCCTAAGTTGCGCTTTCGAGACATGAAAAACGTAACTTGAATTTCGTCAATTGGTCCAGTAGAACAGGACATACAGAACTGTCCTTTTTTTGCACAATGTACCTTTCAACATTTTTAAAACACTTCTAGAAATTTTGACCACATAGTTCAAAGATTATACTTCATTTCTATTTAGTCTTTCAATTACTTGTTAAGTTCATACAAACTGACAAGATTATGTGTTTTTTGTATGAACTTCAGTAAAAGTGTGAGGGTAAACAGTGACTTATGTTAATACCAATAAATAATAACTAAAATGAAACACAAACACTTAGAAATTAAAATTTCACATGCCACTATTTACTACTTCATAATTTTGCTTCAAAATCAAATATTTAGGATGCTTAGAAAAAAGCAATTAAATTTTTGAGGAAATGTACGATGATACAAGCTGCACTGCTAAATGAATTCAATTGTACCTCTACAGCAATCTGTAATTAACATTATGCATGTCAAAATTAGTAGTTTCACATTTTTTTTACAAGAAATCCTTAATATTTCAGGTTGAAAGATTTTAAAGCTATAAAGACAATATTAAAAACATTAAAAAAGGCTATATACAATATGAGAACTTTTTAAAGCTACAGCATTTTAAAAAGTCATGGGCTGTAGTTTTAATTGAAAAATTACAGAAGATTCCAGTTACAGTTCAGATGAAATTACTGGATAAAATATATGCAGAAAGAATACTACAATGCAACTGCAAAACTATGCATATTCTAAATCTACAATTTTCTTTTTTAAAGCTTAAGTGTGCCTAAAGCCTTACTAAGGTACCAGCAAACAATCAAAAGTTGAAAGTTCAGTTTTCATTTAAATTCAATCATAAACTACTACTTAGTTTTTCTTAAGATGAATTACAATTCAGTCCTCCAAATTTATTTGCGCATCTTATTCGAAATGACAATGGCTTACTATGCTTTCAAAATCTTTTCTAGATGTAAAATTGAAACGTGCATCTTATTCGAAATGACAATGGCTTACTATGTTTTCAAAATCTTTTCTAGATGTAAAATTGAAACTCTGAACAGCAACCATATTTTGGTACTCTTAACAATATATTCAAAAATCACCAGTTCTTTATCAAAGTTCCTTGGTTAGCTGATTAGGCACATTACATGACGAATATTTGACCAAAAGGAGAACTTCCTTTGTGGACAGTATTCTAAGATAACCAACTTCATACTTAATATATTTGAAGCATACCCACAAAACCACATTTGACCCAAAGGTGCAGTTTTTCATGGCCATTGGGCAGGCATAAACAGAAGTCAGATTTTCTTTCATAGTTTTATAGCTGATTCCTTATGCAGTAATACTCAAGGCTAAGTTTCAGTAATATGTTGTGGGAATTTGCATCCATTACTCCAAACGGTTATCAAGTGATGTTTAAATATGGCATGCCATACAATTGACAATCTTAGCTTAATGCAATGGGGTTGAAATCGGGTTTCCAGTGATTAAAACTATTCAACTACTGCAAAGCTAACACATCTCAGTTGCATCCCAATTTCGATTCAGAGCCTACTATAAGATAAAATCAAATAGCCTGACCTTGGTTATACCTATTACAAAAGTCTTGAAAGGTCTCTTGTATCAGGTATAGGTAGAAAAGTGCGAGACAACAGAATTTTGCCACTAGTCATGCAAATATAGTTCTGTCGCACTAACTATACAGCTCCACTCCAATTTATGGATAATACTCTGGGGAACAGATCTAAGGTTATCTTACTTTACTACCACCAAACAACTTGAAAGGTCCTTTTGACTCACCAGTATTTTATATGCCCCTCATGCTTCCCAGACACAGCACTTACAAACCAAACCTTTTCCAGGATTCAAACTCCGGCCTTGCAAGGTGACAGCTAACATCACTTACCATTATAACAATCCTTTTGGATCAACAGATTTCAAGTACTCCTGAGCTACAAGGATAGTACAGTCACAAATGCCAGTACCTTCTGCAGAATTCACAGCTGATCCTGGTAACCAACCATTTACTAATCACCGTACCAACACCAGCACCTTTCCAGAGATTAAAATTAAGAAACCATGTGCAAAAGAGAACACTACAAGAACTAACTTCAAATTTTACTGCCAGTACAATGAATTCCCACAAAAATTGTTCACTAGATCCAAATATCCTTGGTAACTGCATCATCATAGTAGCTAAAGGCAATTATGATGTGGATATTTGCACTACTACAAATATTGGGCATAGGAGATATCAGACTTTAAGGCGTTTGAAACCATTTCTAGCCAAGATGAAGATAAAACAGTAGTATTTTGAAAATAGGAGGTTATTTTGGTCCTATGAGCATGCTTAAAAATGCTTGCAGGACCAAAATAACATGGACTTGAAAGCATAAAAAAGCATATGGACTATTTTTAAATCAAAGTTGTCTTTAGAGATAATTTTCAAAAGAAAATTAGTTCATATTCTGAATCATATAACAGCAAAAGCATTTAGATACCTGGCCCATTCTGTTGATAAAAAATTTGGGATTAAACTTTGAGCATCTATTTGTTTTTAACCACAAACAGACCACTATCACGATTTTTAATACATAAATACTTTCTAGATAAACAAAATGTTAAAAAAAAAAAACATGCAAGATCAAAGAACTGACAACCAGGAACCTCTTCAGTATCATGCATCCATACTGTTCTCTTCCACATTAAGAATCTCAGGAAAGTTTACAATACAGGTTACCACTGATTAAATAAAAACAGAAGCAACACTAATTGTCTACATAGACAAGAACCCCCCCCAAAAAAAACACTGAAATACTATTAATTAGCACATTATTACAGCCAAGATAGTCAAAATTTCATTTGCTGGCTTGATAATTATTTTCATTATATAACCAACATATTCTTATAAAAATATGAGGCAAAAATATCTTTCTTAAAAGTAATTTTCTCAAGTTACAGAATACTGATAAAAATAAGTTAACAACAACAAAAAAGGAAGAAACACTGATAGTTGAAAAGCTACTAACAATAAGATACATATATAGATCCAGTTTTCAAGAAAAACTTTTTGAAATACTGACAAATGCTGCATGCGCACAAAATATGAAGCATATTACCTGGTGGAGGGTAATTCTGCAGCAGGCGTAATAATTTGACCGATAACCAGGGAGCAGGAACAAAGTAATATGTGTAATCTTGCAAGTCTGTGTATGAAGCAGTCACTATCTGTAATAAAATATTTAAAAAATTATATAAGACAAAATACAAGATTTATACACTACCTTAAATCAGTCTACAAACTACTCATCCATACATTAACAAAATTTAGACATCTGTATAACTTTTTTTTTTAATAAACCAAACACATGTAACTTAAGTAACGAAGACTAATAACTTCGGACTATTAGTAACTCTGACATCAGCATTCTGCAGAACTGTCATATTATTGGCATATTTTTGAGTATATGAGTGGCAACATGTTAATCCATGCATGCACACAGATAGATTTCCGTGCATGTGCCTTTACATTTAACCAGCATTTCACTGAAAAGTAACCACAGACAGGAAAAATGTAAATGTTGACCATACTCCCCCCTTTTCTCATAACATGCTTCTTTTGACCTATGAGCTGTAAAGATTGCCAAATATTTCTTGCCAATTTACGAAATCGTAAATGACATTTTGGGGCGGCAGATATTCAAGAATTACTTTTATTTTTAATTACTTGCTTTAGATTTTTATTTCGAAAGGATTTTATGTTTTAAAATATTATGAAATATATCTAAAGAAAAGTAATGACTAATCACTTTGGTTACATGAAAGGAAATTCCCAGTATGGAGAAGCAGATGACATTTGCTTTAAGAAAATCAATTCTTATGCCAAAGCAATTACTCTTGAAGTAAATAATGATTAGTAAGCTGGTCAGAATGTCACTGTTTTATCATCAATGTTTATTTGCTAGGTATCTGAAATAGTCCAACTGTACAGTTAAACCTATATCAAATTAAAAGCTTTTTTTTAAAGGTACACCAAATTACACTATGTTTTTCCACTAATTTAAAAAATGACAAAACATGCATAAACAAGTTGCGCTTAATTTTACTTCATTTACAATAATCAGATCATAACATCTGGAGTTTATCATACATACAAAATATAGATTAAAAAATTCAGTGCATTTAGAGAAACTGCCCACCAATTTCAAAACAGGCATCTAAGTAGCTCTTGGCCCTCTCAATGTGCAATTATTTTTATCAAAATAGGTTCAAAAATTGAGTTTATTATACATTTCAAATCTATACATTTTACAGTTGAAATACATAAAAAGTTTTTGTAAAAGAGCATTTTTTCAGTATAGAATTAAATCATAAACACAGATTGTTGGAAAATTGAAACTGAAGAATAATTTTATAAAAGCAAAACTTTGAAACTTAAGCTCGGTTAAATTAGGATTTATTTAATGAAATACAAAGCTAAAACATATACAAATAAAAATATGTAAAATACTCACAAAACATTATTAGAAATGATGTTTAGCATGATAAACTTCATTTCTGGCCCAAGGCAAAGTCCTACCTTGTAATCTGTGTCCCAAATTCGCGTTTCTTTGGAAATTTTTTAATACATTTTCAGACTTGGCAATCAGATTAAACAAAATAAAAAAATATTAAATAAAGATTAAATGAAGATGGATCAATTTTTTTGTTTTATTTCACAACATAGCTGAAACATTGCACAACAATGAGCAGTAAAGTTAACAAAAGAAATCAATTTCACGAAATTAAAAACTTCACTGTATACAAATGTTTCAGGCAAAAAAATTGTTACATTGATCAGCCGAGTGCACCCATGAAACATCTTTTCCACCTTCCCCAACATACATTTTACATAACAATTTAGCATACATTTCTTATGAAGGGCACATTCACTTTAAGGCTTGGTATGGGTTCTTCGAATGTTCTTTTTTTGTCTAAATACTGTAACAACTAGTAATAGTAGTCACCTTTTGATCCACAGGCAACAATTATGTATTCATGAATATTTGTTAGTTATGCCTTTGTCAAAAATTTAATAAGCAAACATCTAATATTTTCTATATTAATAGACACCACTGCGTAATCACATTTAACAGCACTTAAATAATAGGACCTGCTGTGTGTATGCTCCTTCTCATACTTCCAAAGGATCACTAAGGTTTGTCATCCCACACGTATTAACATCGAACTTAGAAATTACCAAACATCAATCATAATTAGTTGCCTTAATATACATCTAAAAATTACTCCACAGTCTTATTCGATGGGCAAAATAGTTTCTCATGCTCAGTGGCATCTAACAGCAATTTTTTTTCTAGTTATTAATATCATCACCACATTTAGATTCAGGCAGCTGAACATTTTACTAGCTGCTTAAAATTTTGCTTGTATGTTGTATGAGCAATGTGTTTTTATGCAACATGATTTGCCTTTGATATCGGAATTTCATTCTTATACTTTGCATATTTTATCATTATGTTTCAATTATTCGAGCACAGTTTTTTTACACAGATGGCAGTTATCAATCTGAGTATGAACACTGTTGGAAATGCCCCTTAAGTTCTGTTTAATCATAATTTATGTACTTTTGTGCATTTGAAATGGATGATTCTGATTGTGACCACAGAAATATAACTAAGCATAATATGAAATTTTTATATTCTCTGATGATGACATTAAGTTGAATGATTTAGAAAAGGCTTGTATTTTACATAAAACTGGTGTAGAAGATCTTCACAAGTTTGACTCAAAGACAACAAGGTTTCCACTTAGTAATCCATCCATTCACATGAATAGCGATAACATTAAGGGAATTCTAGAATTCTTGGATCACTTTTTTATGCTGTTCCAAATATGACAGCATAGGACAGTAATCATTACACTGAACTGATAGTACTGATACCAATATTAGTGAAACTGTTTGCATACGTTTATGTAAAACCAAAAGCCCACAATAAATAAAATGTACTTTTCCCAATACTCATGCTGCAACAAAATATAGCTTTACTAAATCAAAATATTAACTTGTATACATAAGAAATGTCAATCTATATAAAACTAATTTACAACTTGTACTAGTTTGTGAAAAAATGCCAATTTAAAAGGCATAATGGTAATTTTTACATAAATTTTAATTTTGGCCAATTAGTGATTTTTCACCTATATTTTATTTAAAAATGTGAACTTTATTGCACTCTCTGAGAAAAAATAGACAATTTTTGAAAGGCTTCTCAAAAGTTACCGATCTGAATAGTTTAAACCACCAAAGACAAAATAATGTTTCAATTTTAGCTATTTTGAATTCATATAATGCATATAAACTTGTAAATTTACTTTTATTAGGAAATATAATCTGATTATTTATTGCCTATTTCAGCACATATATAAAAAAGCTGATAAAATAAAATAGGAATTTATAAAGACATTAATTTACATAAAGTTCCTAGAAAGTAAGAAGTTTGCAGTTTAAGACCAAGTTTGACTGTAAAGCTATAAATGCTTATTAGTCTTAACACAGTTTCATTTTAATGGCAAAATTTCAGTTTGCTCTTATACATATAAAAGACATAAGACATTACATACTTAAAGGAACACAGTAATATCAGCAAAATGAGAAATCTCAGAATACAATGCCCTTAATCTAGTAAGGAAATGCCTTAAAGTTACACAGCATATAAATCTAAATAGATTTACTTTATGGTTCTGGTGTTATTTGGAATAGTTTAGGTTAAAGTAAAAAAGAAATTTCACTATAAAATTTAAGTCAGTGCACAACCATTAAAACAGACTTTCAAATGTTCATGATTTGAAAAATGAACTTACTCGACTAAGTCTGGAAACTGCAAGAGACACACAGCCTTTGTACTCCTCTGGATTTTTCTTCACAAATGCATCAATTAAGCTTACTGCAGAAGTTACCACACCCTAGCATAAAAATTTAAATTGTTATTTTTTAAAATCAAAGATGGAACTAAGAACATTTTTTATTCCAGTTTATCAAAAATTTCTTAAGTGAAATAAATTATTACAAATGAAACAGATTATTTCTTTTAAAGTTTTCAAAAGACACCTTTTTTTAATAAGTTTTTATTTTGCCTACTTATGGTGTTTGTTGCTATGGTCAAAAGTTTATCAATTTTTAAATATTTCCTGATAACCTATTGAACTCTAAATTTCCACGCGCACTTTGTGTATGACAACACACTGTCACATGAGTTTTTCAAAAATCAATTTAAATATTTTTCATTTAATGTTGAAATAATTCTTCAGATACATTTTCATTTAATTATCAAACTGAAACTCTAAGTTCTACAGTTTCCACCATAAGACCGAGCGGGAAAATAATCTCTTAAATGAAATTTGTATGCAAGTTACAATGCAATTTTTTTTTTTATTGAGAGAGATTTCTAAAAATCGGTACATTTTTATCGATTACTTGACATATATTATTTTAAAATTTCAACATCTAAAAAAGTGTCAATTACAAAATTTTGAAACCCACACAGATTATAAAACGAATTCTTGACATCTTAAAACAAGAATGATAAATATTAATTGGGAAATTTTCTACATTTTTTTAAACATATGCTGCAGCAGGGAAAAAAGTGGCAATTCTATAATGGCACTGCTTGAAAACACAATTTCAAGGTAATATCATTACAACACAGTATTTGTCTTGCTTCTGTGTAAACTTATCATCCTTGCTGAGAATATTAAGCTTAGTACAGAAGTTGTTCTGGTATTATATAAATTCTCTTTTCCCACTTTTTATAGCTTTTTTATTAATCACAAAAACAAAACAGTTTAAGAATTGATTAGTGCTTACAGTCACAATGAAATTTACCAAGTCATTTTAAAGTTTCCATACTATAAGTTTATATACATTTCTCTTCATTTCATTTTAAGAGTTGATTTTCTTAAATTTACTGTGGTATGTATAATATTTTATATCATATGTTCTAAATATTAAAAAATATACAGTAAATGTTTACTATTCAGAAAGCTCGAGAAATTGCAAATTCCATATAACCGAGTGCACAAAAAAATTCACAGTAAAAGAGCAAAATGAATGGAAGGAAGAAAATTATAAAAAAGAGTTATTTCATTTGTTATCAACTTGAATATTCAATGCCTACCTTTAAATTATGCCAGATTTTGAAAGCAAAAAGGACATTTCATGCTAAACTCCAAAAATTTGAAATTTCAGTTTTGTATAATCATATTTAATTACGAAAAGCAGTTGACTATGAAAACTGGTGGAGATCCTGCCAAACTCATGTCAGACATTCTGTCAGAAGTTTGAAGAGACAGATTACTCTTTATTTACGTAGGTCAGTCAGAAAGTTAGTTGCACTCCTTCGTAAAAATTTTCTGTCAGAGGCTATTTTGATGAAACTCTGTGGCAACACTTCAGACATGCACCTGTATCGCGTGACGTAGTGGCTTCCACGAGGCAAGTTTAGTTTTTCTGATAATCAGTCTCAAACATGTCTCGATGGCTGCAAATAGCATCCAAATTGGAAATGCGTGCAGTGATTCGTTTTTTGTGGGCAAAAAGTAATGGTAATGCAGTGTGAATTATGAATTATTAATCAAAATATACAAGTTATGGGCATAACATATAAAAACGTAAATCGCTTTTCCTAATTCACATTGCATGGCCAGTATTTATTCATTTTCAGATAAGTTGCACTTTTCTTGAAGTCAGGATCCCTGAAATAATCTACTGCATGCATTTTTCCAAAATGTGACTGAAAAACAGGTAAATACAGCAGTTTACTTATTGTTTTATACAAAAATTAAACCGATTTACCAAAAATTAATCATGTTTATCCATTACTGGTGCTAAATTTCACTATTTGCGGGGAGTTTTTGATTCAAACTGCAGTTCTATACGGTCTTTATAAGAGAGTCACGAATATCTCTTGCTTAATTTTTTTAATAAAAAAGATTCTAAATTCCAAAAATATTCCAGTACTTCAGCTTTCCAATTAGCTGAATGCCAGATAGTTAGGCTTTTACTGCATATGTTATAAACATTTGTAATTTTTAAAGGTTATTAAATTCTTCACCCTCTTTTAAAACAAGAATGATTAAAACAATTAGGCAACTTTCTAGAATAAAAAAGCTATTTTTTATAAGCTTTTATTTAACACTTGCCAGCAGGGTCAGAACTTATATTGTTATTCATTTTACACCATTTTCTGATAAACTTGAAACTCTAATTTTGCACACAAGCTCGTCAGGAATGACAATACATCATGAAGCACATATTTCAAAATTTGGTTGAGTTTTAAAAAATGATTTTTTTCATTTTAGTTTACTATTAGCTCATCATGAATGACAATACATCATGAAGCATATATTTCAAAATTTGGTTGATTTTTAACAATGATTTTTTCATTTTAGTTTACTGTTTTATAAGTTTTAAATAAAGCTTATTTTATAATAAAAATTTTTTATTTTCATCTGTTTAATATTGCTGACGATTTTATGCACATATCTGTTTATTGAACAAACTAAAATCCCAGAATCCCAGATGGAGCAGAAAAATATTGAATGAAGTTCATACAAAATTTTTAATGTAATTTCTGATTTCTTGGTAAAATCACTGGATTTGTTTGACAATTTGATATAACAGAATTGTTGGATGCAAAAGATAAATGATTTTTTAGTAGAAACATTTAATTGATATGTAATTGAGCTAAAAAATGAAAATTAAAAATTATAAAATAAGCTTTCATTTAAAATTCATAACATAATGAACTAAAAGGAGAAAATTTATCACATAGGTCAATGGAAATGCGAATAAATAATTCTACAAAATTCATCCATAATTTTGTATCTTATAAAAGTGTGGGTGCCTAAATAACAAAATCTACTAACATTGTACATGACAAATTTGTAGATCAATTTTGTAAAAACTATTTCATCTTCTGTTCCCATTAAACTATGATGAATTATTTTTCTTTTACTTCATTAATTATTTTACCAGTTCTAAACAGATTTATTTTGTAAAAACTTCCCCACCCCCCAAAGGCATTAAGTTCATGAATACTGCTTCCTAAACTGTATCAAATAAATGTGGAATGTGTGAAATGGAATTTTCCTGCTCTTTACCTGTTTTTATCATTTGCACCATTCACCGAGTCATTTCCATATTCTAATGCACAATGCCAGTATTGTTCACAACATGATCTTATGTTTTATTTATTCATATAGGGAATAAATTCTTATGAGTAATATTCATTTTTCAATTTACGCTAAACTAATAATAATCACCATCTAAAAAATGGCAAAATTAAGAACTCTCAATTTATTTAGAAATTCAATGCTTTTACATCAAAAATGTCTTTAGCTAAGTCTTCCTAAAGTTACTCAGCTTTTACATCATATTATACTGCAATGTATCATTCATAAAAATTCACAAGTGCTGCACATGGGAGACATAAGATAGTTAATTTATCTCCCTCACAGCATTACAAACCGTGAGATCACAATACTGCCATTTGACAAAACAAAATCTTACCTGTCAAATTTAATCAGTAACTGCTTAAATGATTTAAAAACCATACACACATGCCTCAACATAAATCTTTATTTTTCAATAACATGTACAACTGCTGCTATTTCAGTACTACACTGATACTTTGCAGCATTGTTTTAATTAAGTCCGAATGGCATAACCGCTTTTATTCATTTATGAAATTTTCTTACATTATTATATTCTTTAATGTTATACTAAAGAATGAAAAATTCTGAAAACAAACAGTAAAGTAAATAATTGTATAAATCCAGCTAACAAATATTGTCCGCAGACCACTTTTGATCAGTAGGTGTAAAAAGCCATGCCACTCAGTGGGTTAATGACAGATGTTTAAACCACATTATGTAAATGGGTACAGCCCTTCCAATCTCATTTGTTATTAAAAGCAAATAGTTCTCAAAAATAATTTTACTGGTCTATTAAAACTAACTGCAAGCTGTAGCTGCCCTCGAAATCGATTGAGTGTTTTTAGTGAATGTACGTCAAATACAAGGTTGTGTTAGCGAATTTGATTGTCACATTGGCGTGTGTCTCTTCCATTGTAACTGCAAGTTGTTAAAAGGAAATTTAAACCAACATGTGATCTTAGTCTCATCATAAGCATTCAAAGAATATACGTGTAAACTGGGATAATGTAACAGTTAAAACAGAATTGCAAAATAAATAAGACTTGAAAAAAAGAGGGGTTCATTTGCAGAATTCTTAAAAATAAGTTACAGTGGACTGCTCTCATCAATAAATGAGATATGAAAATATAATTCATGTGAAATTATTATAACCACTTTAAAGAACAAGCAAATATATTATTTAAATCACTTTTCAATTCAAAACATGTTGAATCAAAAATTGAATCTCTTTGAATGCAAAACACATAACTATTCTATTTCACACTTCAATATTTTTACACAGTACATTCCTACATTTATATTTGTTCATCTCGACTTCTCTCCTGATACCCAAGTTATAATGTATCAGAAAAGGCTAGTAGGAGTGAATGTTTTCTAGTTTCATGAATATATTGCTAAAAAGGCAATGCAGTCAATTTGCAACACTAATTTGAGTTCATGACATACAAAATGAAGTCCCTAATCGCAACATAATGGCATACAAGAACCAGCAAATATCTTGAAAACCACTGCAAAACTAATATTTGCGTATATCTCTTTTTTCTTACTTTTACCATATGAAAATTGAGGAGAAAATACAGTATATACTATTTTTAAGGTCAGGGATAAAGGATGAACTCAGCAGTTTAAAATCATATGTTAAAATATGCTACTAATTACACAGTCCAGTCACATTAATGTGACCATCTGTCAAAAGCCAGAATAACCACCTTTCGCAGAGCGGACTGCTGCGAGACGTGCAGGAAGAGAGTCACATAGGTCCCTGAAGGTGTTCTCTGGGATGTTGAGCCATGCCGACTCTAATGCCGTGGCCAGCTGCGCTAGATTACGCGGTTGAGGACCCATGGCGCGAATAACTCGATCGAGATGGTCCCACAGATGCTCGATTGGGTTTAAGTCAGGTGAGTTTGCTGGCCAGGGGAGGACGGTAAACTCATCCTGGTGCTCTTCGAACCACGCACGTACACTGGCAGCTGTATGGCACCTCGCATTGTCCTGCTGGAAGATGCCATCATCCTGAGGAAAAACAATGCGCATGTAGGGGTGAACATGGTCCGCAAGGACAGATGCGTACTTGTATTGATCCATTGTGCCTTCCACAATGATCAGTGAACCTAGAGAATGCCAGGAAAACATTCCCCAGACCATAATGCTCCCGCCTCCAGCTTGGACCGTTCCGGCAATGGTTGCAGGGTGGTTCCTTTCAGAGGTTTCACGCCTTATACGCCAACGTCCATCTGTCCGATGGAGCATAAAACGCGATTCATCCGAAAACGCAACCTGTCGCCACTCAGTGGACGTCCAGCTGCTGTACTGGCGTGCAAATTCTAGCCTTCGCCGTCGATGAACAGCAGTCAGCATAGGTGCACGAACCAGGCGTCTGCTTCGGAGGCCCAGACGCAGCAATGTTCGCTGAATAGTACTTTGGGAGACACTTTTGGTAGCCCCTTGGTTCATTTTGGTGGTCAGTTGCTCAACGGTAGCCCGTCTATCTGCCCGAACGCATCTCCGCAACCGTCGTTCGCCTCTGTCATCTATGGCCCGTGGTGCACCACATTTGCCACGTCGCTGATTTTGGACAGTCCCATTTTGCCATGCACGGTACACTTTTACCACGGCGGCACGCGAACAGTTCACAAACTCAGCCGTTTCGGAAATGCTTCCACCCTTGGCCCGAAAGCCAATGATCATGCCCTTTTGGAAGTCGGATAAATCGCTTCGTTTCTGCATTACGCCAACGATTGAAATGTTTTCCGAAGCCCTCACACACCCTTTATATACGCTCAACTGCACTGTGCTGCCACCTGCCTTCTGTGATTGGTTATTTAACTCTGACATGGAAAGTACGTGGTGGTCACATTAATGTGACTGGACTGTGTATTATACTGTTATTACTATTATTTTCTCGGATTACAGCCAAGCATATTTAATGATTCAAATTTAATACTGAATTGAGTATCTTAACATCAGTTTTTCATTATTACCTTTATGCAACTACAGAATATATAATCTTTCATTGAAACAATGCTACAGTACATGCGTAAAAGGAAGCTTTATGAAAACTGTTGACTCAGTGACAGTATTAGGAAATATGTTTTAACTTTCGGTAGACCATAGTAGTCTCATACTTCAGATATTATAGATTTGAAAGAATTTAAATGCATTTTCAATACTTTTGGAGAAGGGGAATATTGAATGGACACCGCTACCCATCTAAACACTAAACTCATAACTTCTAAATCAAAAGCTATAAATGATAAAAGAAATAGGACGAGGTAGTAAGTAAAAATAAGTAGAAACATATTTTCACTGAAAAAGTACCTTTAATGGTTTACTTATATCTTACAAAGAGCTACTATCATTTACAACACTTTTTCTGTAAAAATTTGCTTTTTAAATAATACGCTCAAAGTACAACATAAATTACCAAACGACCATTATAAGAAGATTAATACATTTTACGCAGCACAAAATCAAGTATTAAATGCAAAGTTTTCCACTGTTAGAGGATTTTCATTGTATACATGAAATGTGAAAAGTTAGAACTTTCCAGCATCTGATTTCCAAAAATGATAAAAATGAATTTTTTAGCAGCCTTCTAAGCTTCTCAAGCAGCATACCAACCATATCACCCGAAAGTACTTATTAACGCAACTCCTAAACAGAAATCTCCACATTACAGATGCAACCATGCACATAACAATTCTTCAGTTTTAACAAGAAATGCCAAATGCATTCTTTATGTTGCATTCTAAGTTCCAATGGTTTTTGTATACAAATAATGATGCCTTTTGTTTTGAATCTAATTTTAAAATATGCACTTGTTGGATTTGTCTGCAATGAAAGAAACTGCATTAAAACTGCTGCAGGAATAGATTTTAACACAAAATCACTAACGGAAGCAAATACTTTGAATCTCTTCTTAATGCAATTATTCACTACAACAAAAGAAAATCCTGCTTGTAAATAGGTTTACTGATTGACTTTCAGGAATGTAATAATACAATTATGTGAAATATAAAATAGGAAAGACAAATACACACACAGACCTTTAAATTCTTAATTTTAATTTAAATACTTCCCCTTCACTTTGTGTCACTTACTTGCAATCATCCACATTACAAAAACTCTTGCTCAACTGCTATCCAGAACTTGAAGAAAAAATTTCCAAGCTATAAATACCTCAGGGCCCTATGTGCATTCTCTTTCGCCGCTTACATTGTTCTGTTAAATCATTTCTCTTCACTTAGCTCCATTTTCTCCATTGTTTAAAATGTAACTGCATATATAAAATTGTGAGATGCATTTAGCATCCCTAATATGTACCAATTAAGCAAAAATGTATTGCTGTTCAAGATAAAAATGAAGTTTTAATCATCAAGGTAGTTACGATTTTCCCTCTAAGCCATCATCTGCAGCAGTTTTCTCAGCTATGATTATTTTATGAATTGGTGCCTTTCCTAATCAAACTTGTCTAATATCACATTATCTAAAATGAAATAAATCATCACAAACATAATTTTCTGCAACTGCGAATTTTGTTTCGGTAAAAAATCGCCGAATTATATCAAGATAGTTGTGCTAATATGTAAGTACTACATCCCAAAACAATATACAATGAAATAAATTTCCCAGATACAACTAAAAACCTCAGTTCATTACTCTTACCATGTGCTGATCATTTAGAAGATGAATGATACGAGTAGTCCATTCCCCACTCGGAATTATTTCAGGCATGGTACGCAGCAGACGAAGCAAGCAAAGAGCTGCACTCTGTTTCACCAAGTCTATAGTTTCACTGTAAGAGAAATAATTTTTATAAGATATTAGAAATTTTTACACTAAAAACTGACCCCCATTCTCAATACACACACACACACACACAAAGGTGCAATTTCAAAGCTAATAAACTTATTTCTTACCCTAAATGTGCATAATTCACTGCATCACTGCTAATTTGCTTTCTGTGACTGCATTTTATTTCATATGCTTACAATGCAAGTTTCTAAAATGGCACCACAGCAGGAAAATATTATTTCTCCATTTTGAGGTGGTCCTATCTTACACCAAACAATTTCTTCATTCCGCAGTTCATCCAGGACAGCTTCTACGCACTATCTCCATCTAGGAGCTTATCAAATAACAAATGCATTGAGGCTATTACAGTGGATGATACACTGAGTTTTGGAAAAGTTTAAGACCTCATAGATATGTGTCATGCTACCCTAGGTGCACACACTAAACAAATATAATTAATGTATGAGAAATTTAAACAACAGCCACTGCTGATGATATATATCATGCCTATAAAAGGTGGGAAAGAAATTTTATTAACTTTTGAAACCATACCATTCTTTTGTCTATAACTCCTATGTATTCAAGGGTATAATTAAAAACTCAAGCACAAGGATAGCATCATTGCACAAAAGTAACTAGCACCCAAAGCCACTCAGCACATTAGAAGATGCACCTCTATCCACCCAAATTATACACAATGTAAAATCTACATGTACACTAAGCAGCAACCGACATAGCATTATGTGATTGCTAAAGGGCTATATGCTTTCTGCACTATGAGTCATTGCTACTCAAATAGCCAAAGGCAGTAGATATTGTTCACATATAAATCTTGCTTTTGTCCCAGGACTGAAAAACAGATGACAGCTCTAGAAACCTTCATTAGAATGCCACATGCCAATAATAGTGTGACACAGAGTGACAATGCTTCCCCCATAACAGCATTATGTTCAATCAGCAAACATCCCTGATGCATACTTCTAGTCACCTGACAATGGACAAGTACAAGACACCAATCCTCCCAGTGATGCGCAGGATGAATCGGATATAATATCTAGCAAAATATCAGACTACATACTGCATGACATTCTTATGAATACACAGAAAAACTTTGCCTGACTATCAATTAACCTTACATGACATCTCCCATTCAACACATATGAGACTTTATTAGATGTACTAAAGACTACTGCCAACTACCCTGGCAGACCTGTATACTACAGTAGATGCAGCGATGCAATATTCAGATGACCACTAATTGCTCACTGACAATATGCCTCACATTATTGAGGCCTGCATTACTGTTTCTAGGTCCCACTAGATACTGAATAAAAAATTACGTTGCATACTTTCTCCAATTTTTTGGACTATTTAAGTATCTGACAACTAACTATCCTGGAATTTTCATGAGAATATAGATAGCCCTTTGCAGTCTGCAATTTCATTTTTCCAGTAAAAAACTACAAAGATTTCACTAGGAAGATATGTAAAACTTAAGAAAATTCGAAAAGACGAAAAAATTCCATAGAAAAATTTTAGCTTAAAAATTAATATCCGCATACCATTTTTTAAAACTGTACCTAATCTTAAATAAAAATATAAACTATGTCATTATTTCTGATCAGTATCCCAAAAATATATAATAAAGTAAAATATTAAAGAAACACAAACCCCGAAACAAGTAATTTTGGAATTTCAGATCCAAAGGTTTCAGCCATTTCTCTGCTGCCAATATTAGCAATGCACTGCAATGCTAAGTTAACATGAATAGGATTACGGGAAGACAGATCATTCTTAATAGACTGGATGATGAGACGCATCAACTCATTATTGGCATTCATCAGAACAGATATAAATAAGTATCCCTAGGGGGGGGGAAAAAAGAAAAAATCAATCCCAAACAGAAACTCAAACCTTATACATATGAAATTTTTTTTTAAAGTACTTACAATTTGCTTTTCAGAATATTTGTTTGAACTCAGAAGATTCACAGCCTCCATATGACCAAAATCAATATCATGTCCCAATAAAAATATAAACAGCAGCTTACAAACATACTTCTTTTTCTGATAGCCATCTAATGCTCTATCTCCTAGATTTCCAAATAAAGGTCATTTTATACATATTCATATAATTTTAAATCAGGAAAAATAATAAATGAAAAATTAAACAAACCTTTGAACTTGGATCTGATATTGGCTAATTCTTTATTAATTCTTTTAATTTCAGCTTCTTTACTTTTGCCTGTTAAATAAAAAATAAAAAATAGTCATTAAGATTAAATGGTCTCTAAAATACACGTTAAGTTTTAATATTAATAAATTTTATGCTTGAATATGAAGTTTCAGTTAAAACTGCTAATCAATTCAGTGACTAAATACAAAGCTTTTATCGTATGAATATGTGGATTTCAACAATATATGAGACAAACCCAGAGATCTTTAAACTTCAGAATATGCGAATACACAACGCACATTAGAGTAAAAGTGAAAACGTTTTCAATAACACGTCTTTGTTAGATAAAAATCACTAAATTTTCAGCAGCTAAAATCATCACCCCACATTAATTCACCCCTTAATTTAGATGTTTCCAAAAATCTTCCTGTATAGTAACCATATTAATGGCAGTTTCCACTTTGCTG
Source organism: Stegodyphus mimosarum (assembly GCA_000611955.2). Classification (NCBI taxonomy): domain Eukaryota; kingdom Metazoa; phylum Arthropoda; class Arachnida; order Araneae; family Eresidae; genus Stegodyphus; species Stegodyphus mimosarum. The sequence goes on from KK120286.1 coordinate 174,884, forward strand.
CTACCAGAAGTGTGAGAAAAGCCTCATCCAAACCCAACCTCTCTTCTTTTGACCAAACAATACAGTTTTCACATGAAAGATTACAGCATCTACTTCGTTCACTGTAAGATCAGTAAAATGGTCAGCGATGCTGAATCATGGGAACTGCATATGAATCCCGCAGAAGGTATGGATGTTTGCAAGTATACAGTATCTGTATGGCATGGGCACATTACAAATTCTGGTGACTGGAAAGTCTCTTGAGTGGTTTTGTGTTAGGATAAAAGTGGCAGCCCATTGGATCTCTCTCTCAGTATATTTTCCATTGAAAATGGAGAACAATTATACAATTAATATGGCACGATTACACCTGCACAACCAATGACAAAATTCTGATGCCCCGCCAACTTCTTATCTGTACCCGTAACAATACTTTTTACTTTAAGCTCCACAAGTAATGAATGTGACAAGATAGAATATAAATTTCACTGCAGTTTTAAGAAAATAACATAATACCTACAAAAACATATAAATCATGCATCTCTCAGATAATGTGCAATCAACAGAATGTTAAATATAAGTTACAAGATGAATATGCATTACTTTAAACAGATTGAGTAATATTTAAATGAGAATAAATTTCAGTTTACTGAAATCATGTAAAATCTTAGCATAATCTGAAAGATTTGTAGCAAAATCATCAAATAAACCAAGATAAAACTTATCAAAACCCATAATATTAAAAGAACTGACAATCTGGAACACAAATATTAAATTCATACATGCAACCAAAATTTTCACATGGAGTTCATTATAATTTCAGTAAAAGCCAAAAATGTTCAAGACTAAGATCAGATACTATGGTCATATCTCAGTAGCTTTTGACATATTATAACAATCACATTATTAAACAATATACATGCACAAATACATATAATGGATTCAACATATACATATTCTGTATTAAAGTAGCTACACTTATTGGTTCCTTCTGATAATTAACAAAGCTGTATAAAATCTCGTATTTAATCATCCATTATAGCCTCGCTTATTAAAATTTAATGGAAATCGTACATAAGTATCTTCTGAAAAACATAAGCTTAATTTTATTAACTAAGTGAATGCCACAACATCAGAATGGAAAAATGCATGAATATTTTATTTTCAGCTTGGTAAAACTTTTACAGAAATACTGCATTAATGCACTAAGTTTTCAACAATGATTATTTACCATAAGCATAAACCTTAAGTAGTCATGTAGAAACTTACACATTCCATATGGATAAGTTTCTACATGACAAAAGGCAAAGCACATAAGGGCCATTTGCCTAAGGAAAGGAATGGCTTAAGCAGGACTTTGAGAAACCTGGCTTGTATTTTGTTACACAAGAGAGGGGAACAATGAAAATATCCATGCAGTAAGTTAATCCTTGGAACTTGAACCCCAATTAAGTACCCAGCAATCAGTGATCTTAGTTATTTGGCCACTGGATACCCATTTTCATGAATTATATATATTTCAAAGTCAAGACATGATATTTACAATTTCCATATAGTCCATTTGCTGACTGGTACAATTTCTGTGAATCCTAAACTCTGCTGCCCAGCACTTCCCTAATTTTGTTACCCTTAGATTCTAAGTTTTAACATCTCTAAATTTTGCTACATGTTGCTTCTCTAAATTCTAAAAGTTTTGTCACCACTGAATTCTGCCACTGGGTGCAACTACACTGGCAATGTCTAAGCATCCAAGATCTAACCTATAAAGTAAGCAAACTGCTGCCAAATTTGGTATATCTAAGGTTGCATGTTAAGTCATTCTGACCAAAAATTTAATGAAAACGGAAATTTGTTCTCATAAGGTAATGGAATACAAAGAAAATACATATACTGAATGTAGAAAAAACATCAATAAAACAGCAAATAAGAACCAAAATTCTGATTCTGTAACAAGTGATTAAAACATGCCTAAAAATGAAACAGAACCCAAACAGCACAGTGAATCATGAAAATGCTAATTGTAAAGATGGCTAATCACGAAAAACTTGTTTTGCCATAAGTCTTAAGCAAAAAATTATTAACTTGTTTTTATAACTGAAAAGGCATTCATCACAAATTTTGATTCAGGTATATCTGTTTTCTCCCCCCCCCCACTTAGTTTCCTTTACCTAGCTTCCAAAATCTCCTAGGGTATTTAATATTTTGGCACTCATCTTGGACTTATTTATCTACTAACTGAACTTTTAATTTCTTTGGTATTCAGCACATCTTCTAAACATATTTCTTTCTCTTCCAAGTACTTCTATCTGAACTTTCAATATTGCCTTTTAAAACGAAACTACTAGATGATGAGAATGATTCAAAGGCATCCAAACCTTCCATTTCTGAAAATCCTTTTAGCATTTGGACTAGTTTCGAATCTGCTGACCAAGTAAATATTTCACTTTGAACTGATTATATTTCATCCTTTTAGTAATGGTAGCTCCCAGGTATTTTTTTCAAGAGAATTTCTTTCCTTATGGCCGATTCTTTTGACTCACTAGCTCTTCAGATTTCTGACATGATTAACACATTTGCTGCCAATCACGCATTGACATGTGGTGTGGGATGATGCCTCAGGTGCTAGTCAAGTGCTGATGCAAGAAAAGCAATGTTTCATTGTTTATTTTTCAGCTCAATCAGCATTACGTTTTGAGTATCTTATGTTGATACTGGTATGGAGTGAAGGTTAGAAAATAGTTGTGGTGAATGAAAGCAAAGCTTCATTTCGTTCAAAGACCATATACAAATAACACTGAAATATACAGTTTGTGATATCTGTAACTACCTTACAGTAAATTCATTTGTAATATATGTATTTGTTTGTGATACAGTTTCATAAAAAATAATGCACAGTGTTACTTATTTTGATTCAATTTTAAGTGCCATGCACCAGCACATTATGTGGCATTGCAGAACTAATTTAACCTCTAGTGCTGATCAACTGCTGCCAAACAGTCACGAAATTTTCTCATTAAAGGCTTAGCAAATAACAATCTTTTAATAACTCTTAAATCATATTTCTTATAATAAGTAAGTCAATATATGGGTACAATCCACTTCTATGACAGGAATAAATATCAACACAACCTTACATAACCAGAAGCAAACGCATAAACTGCTATATATGATTTATAGAGAGTAGGATATTCAGTCCATTTTGGGAATAAAGGCAATAACACTCATTTTTATTTATATTACCTTCTGTGTCACAGAAGTTTTTACCTTCAGGATACCCATATGTTGATAGCAAGACATTTGATGAAAGTGGAGAAAATTTATAATATAGTGCTCACTGAAAATATTTCTCAATTTACGTTTAGAGGGCCGGCCAGATCATAAAATCAGATTTTTAGCAGATTTTCAAATCTGTGTTTGAAAGCAGTTAAAATCTTGTATAACAGTTCTGTTCAGTTTGTACATGGCTATATTTATTTTCTTCCATAGTAATAATGATTCTTAAATTTTTTATAGGAATTTTTCTCCCCATTTTTTTCTAGAATGTAAGAAATAAATTTCGTATTGAATGTCTTTCTTAGAAAATTACTGAGATTAGATTAATATATTCAGTCCCACTGTCCACATTGACTATATTGTGTTTGTAACTAATGTATTTTCACACAGATTGACAAAATTTTTAAAACAATCCTAGGCATCATTTTCATGCTTTACGAAATAGGATGATCTGTATCCACAGCAGTTATCTTTCCTTAGAATAAAATAACTTGCTCATTTATTGAATTAATGGACACAGGGATACATAAATCATTACAGATTAATTCTCCAGACTTAGTTGCTTTGTACTTTCTAAAGTTCAACAGATAACTGTCGTTCACAGTGCTGGCATCCCTTGCAAAAAGGTTTATCTGCAATACCAACTTTTTCAGTCAATCTTTCTTCACATGAAACTCATTTCATACACAGCCTTAAAAAAATTTATGCCCTTTCTTTCCTTCCAGAATCTGATACTATCCTTAAAAGCAATATGTGATAAAAAAGTTATCAGCAGAATGGTTCATTGAACTAACATTATTACAGTAATGCACAACACTATAATTCTTACTATCCTCATTTCTTTTCTTGTAATGACAGCTAAAAGAACGATTTTCTCCAGATCTGGAATACAGAATACGTCACATATCTCACAATTTTCAACTCGTCATTAATAATTTAAGATTTTTATATTATTTCCTTTGACACAAAGCTTAAAGCTTTTGCCAAGGTGAATGTTTTTGTGCCCATTCCTTTTCTTGAAATTATAAATGTAACTTAAGTCATAGGACATATGTAGATGCACCGTTAATCCATAATCAATAGTCTTGGCTTTGATTATGTCATTAAACTGTGTGTCATATTAAACGAAAGTGGCTACTGCTATGGACTACCACATCTTGGTTTAGATTCTTTTTCAGGTTGTTCAGATTATGTCAGGAACTGGGGTTTTTTTTTTTTTTATGCGATGGGAATAGCACATCCACTTTGCCTTCTCAATTTTCTTACTTTGGTTAACTAAAACTTTTTCAGTTAATTACTTGAAGTTTGTTTTTCTGCCATAAACCAGCTGTGATTCCGTCAATGTCAGGAATGCTCACTGCTCTGGTGCATTTTGATTGAGAGATGATTCTTAATCAAACTTTGCTGTTGCATTTGATAACTTTGATACTGATTGACAAGTCCGTCTGAAATTTATATTTTCATAGCAAATTTCCTAAAATGTCATGATTGTAACTTTTTTTTTTTTTTTTTTCCTACATCTCTGATCTGACAGATTATCTTCTCAACTTTAGAGATGTGTTACATAACAGTTTCATTATTGTCCAATTTCAAGTTGACGGCAATATTTACTTGAAAACAGTCTCCCATCTAATCTTTAAAGCAATAATTTTCAGCTTGAGTGATCATTAACTCTAGGACTAATCATACTGTGAAAACTTTTACTACAGCATTTTTCTTGTCCCTCCCCCTTATTGTTACTATTTGCCACTTGAAAAACTTACCTCAGATAATCCGGAACTTCTACACACAATATTTGTTGCGATTGAAATCATTGATTAATGCAGTTTTCATGCTGGAAAAGCTTTTCACAACAAATGTTGCAAAACACATTTATTGAAATACCTTTATAAAGAGTTTAAAAGCTATCACCTGGGAACATGACCTTTTATTTATTTATTAACACTAAGTAAATCGAAAGTACTTCACATAACAAGTATACTTTACAAGCAAGCACACATAATGATTGATGAGAGCATTAAATTAAAAAAAACATCAGATAAGAGAAATTAAAATAACTGTTTTCAAAACAAAAATATAAAATATTCATTTGACAAAGATTTAAACTTTTTGGAGGACATTAAATGTGTTTGGCCTCTCAAATGAAAAATACATTTTCTCTGCTTGAACAAATAAGTTACTACATTCGTACAGTTTGGCACAACAGGAAAATTAAAACAACCCCAAGAATGGTTCTTGTACATTATATCTGATAATACTCTGTACTCCATTAATAAAAACTATTTGGTGATTAATCATTCTTTCCCAACCAATGAAAAATACCTCAGTTCTTTAAAAAATACGGACAACAGCTCACATGTTTTTCGTGATGCTTATTTTATTAAAAAGCAGTAATGTGGTGATTTATTTTTATGCCTATCTGTTCTTTTCTATCAGCAGAGAAAGTTCTGGCTTAAAAGAAGAAAAAAAAAAGTTTGGATTTTAGGATGGTAAATTTAATTAAAGGTAAATTTTTTGCAGTAAATCACTATGACTTATTGTTCTGTTATTTTTAAGGATAAAAGTTTACAATTGGGTGCCCTTTGTTTTTTTGGCGATTCTTTTTTGACGCCAAGGTTGGCACCAGGAAGGCACAATTTTAAGATGGCCACTACACAAAACCAAAATTAGAAGTCAAAGAATTTCACAAACTCCGTGTCCATGTACACAGTGACCTATTTTCACTTAAAAAAACATCGGAGAACTGCACAAACTAGTCATTGCACATTATCTTGACTTTGTCCATGTGCACATTGATTTATTTTCACTTAAAAAAATCAAGAAGCTAAAACCAAGTTAAAACTCTCAGAACCTGAAATGGGGTTTCATCGCCAAAACTGAACAAAATTTTTTGCCAATCGAAAGGGCACCCAATTCTACACTAGAGCCTTTTTAAGTAATGGATTGTATCCAATATGTACTAACACTTTAACTGTCAACTGCATGTTCACAGTGATGAAGTCTTTGGATTACTAAAATTCTAAAACAAAATATGATTAATCAACAAGTATACTAAAATATGTCAAAGAAAATTAAGAATATATAAAAAACACCTCAAATTTATTAGCACCAAGTTTTTTTTTGTTTTGTTTTTTGTATTAGAAGCACCTATCATAAGTTTTATCAATTATTTGATCAAATAAACTATATTTCCAACTTAAAAAAATCTGATTACCAATACTACAAGCACTTACAATTCCTTATATCAGAAATAAAAACAGCAAGGCCACGCATGCCTTCCCCTCGAACAGCAGGCATGATGCTTCAGTCAATTTAAAACAGGAAACAAAACCTGAAAAATATTATAGCTGTTTCAAAATACTTTTTATAGACTGACCATTTAATTTCTTTTCACATATTTCACACATTTTCACATATTTTATAGCATTCTAGTTTTTATATTAAAAACATAAAACAACTAAATTTAAATATATATAATTAAAATGCACATTATACAACCAAAACATTCATAATAAATGATGCAACTAAAGGTCCTTTCCTAACAAAATGATGCATTTTTACAAGGAATCTATGAAATAATTTAGACAGAAAATTATACATATTTTATATATCTTATATTTAAAGTAATAACACATTTTCTGCAATAGCATATTTTAAAGGTTAATGCAGTTTTGGACAGCATATAATGAAAATTCGTGTTGCATGCTTTTAATCTAAATGAGTTAAAAAATATTTTAAATTTTTATATTATGAAAGATTTTTGATTAGTATGAAGAAATTGCATGAATTGCAGTAATAAAACACTGGCATTTTATTATACTCATTTGTAAACATATTACTCAAAATATTCAGCTTTACAAAACTCAAAAAGTTCTGATTTCCTTCAGACTTCTAGATAAGCTTGACACAATGCCAATAAAGTTTACGGCTACAGTATCAGCACATCACTTTCAAACTAGAAATGTTTTAAAATTTACTATTTGAAAAATATTTTTCTGAACATCTTAATTTAAAAAAATTACAGGTAAAACTGCATATTATGGGCCAGCTTGGCACATTTTCGAAAAGTCGCCTAATCGGTTATTCTCGCGCGTTTTAGAAAATCACTAACTCGCCATATTAGATGGTTGCAAATTTGAATGAATCCTGTAAACATGCAAAAATATCTAAAACAGAAGTTCAAGAAAAACAACGATAAAGTATTTGAAAGTTAATAACTATGTATTTTATGGCATCAACAATATTAAAACTTTTCATAATATATACCATTTTTAAGACAGTAGCAAAATGGAGTAAAACGTTTTAGCACGAAATTTAAGAAATTTTAATAAGCAGTAAATGAGCAATAAATGATCGGAAAGCATTCATTTTTAATCTAAAACTTAAAAAAAAAAAAAAATGCAGAAGTAAAAAAAGATAAAATTAAAATTTCGATCTACTGAAACATGAGCAATAGTATAGTTAAAAAAAAGTGGTTAAACAATTTTAGCTACGTAATTTATATTTTTACAATAAATATTTATTTATAATAAATAGTAGAAACTCGCATTTATTTATATCCACATTAAAATGTAACAATGCAATGGAGATGAAATTCAAAATGGCACGCTCATTCAACACATACTCTGCGGCTCATTTCAACCATGTACTTAACCACACATAATAGACACACACCTCCATTCACACAAATCTGTCGCATCTTTCATTTCAAGTAATTTCATACTATTTTTACACTTAGGACATTCGTATATATTCGCAATCAAACCATAATTCGTGCACCATTCTATCACACATCTTTTGTCCTTATCTTACAACTGAATCAAATAAGTAAAATCCACACGTTCAACTCTTTCGACGTCAGCCATTTTGCTCACACAATTCACTAGAAGCACGGTGAAATGACAAAAATTCAAAAAGCCCACTTAAATGCTATAAACTGTAACCTTAAATCCTAACAATTTTCATGACGCCAAGAGGTTATCAGACTTGGCGCAATTTTGCTTCATTTGGCGATTGGCCCATAATCTGCAGTCTAGCCAAATTACAAAATTCATACTATTGTTGCTGTCAACTAGAGACAGCGTTTGTCCAAATAAAAAGTACTCTAAAATACATGTAATATATTTCCTTATTTTTTCATTTTAAATGCCTAGAAACTAACTACTTCCCTTTATTATTATTATTACAGAAAAATAGAAAAATTTATTATAGTAACATGTTAAAATCTGCAAATATGTTAATAAATATTAGAATAACAAATATCTTAACGCATTTCTAACCAAAAATTTCCTATAACCAATCTCGTGCACTACACACCTGTTCACAATTGAAACAGAATTACGTTTAAACATGCCACAAGATTCAATACATTTCACAGTATCATATCCAAAATTAGTATTGTATTGACTACATCAGCACATTTAATCACCTAGTCATAACATACACTTTGCAGAATTTCATACCTGCATTCTTTCACCTCTCCCATTTCTAACAGATCCGTTATAATTTTGTTTATTTTATTATACAATTTTACTATGAGTAGAATATAAAAACTAAATTTCTGCATATTTTAAAACTAGTTGAATGAAAATTTTATGTCAAAAAAAGGAAAAAAGAACACAAGGTAATCTTAATTCCACATATTTTAAGAAAATCTTTTCATGACAAATACAAGCTTTGTTAATTTTACACAAAGCCTGTTTTTTATGCAATTTTAAACAATACTCAATCACTGTTAAGCCCTGAGAAAGAGTATCTTCATGGAAGACTTGGAGGAAAACTTATTTTTAAGTATGCCATTCACAAAAGAAAATCTGAAAACAATTTATACTCAGTCAGTCATAATTAAGAAAGAAAACACAGGCCAAATTATCACTATATAATAGATTTATTAACTTGGTAACTTTTAAGATCTGTATATTAGAAAGTTATACTCATTTAAAAGATGTGATGCTATGTTAATAAGATTTCAATAACAGCGAAAATAAATATCTCCAGTTGCATTAAATTGTGAAAAGTAAACAGCGTATTTACTAGATTACTATGTGATATAATGTCTTATTTATATTCTTAGTTTATACAGACTGAAGCTAAATTTACCTTTGCTTAAAAACACTTGATTATTTTCATAATGCTACTAGTAAAGAAGAAAATTTCTTAAAAATTATACCCAATAACCAACATAAAAATGCCCCATTAAGCAAGGACCTTTACAGATTTCAAAAAAGAGCTCTAAAATGAAAATATATGAACTTTATCTCAGAGACTTAAAAAATATTCACCATAACCTTTAAAATAAAAATTTTGAAATTTTAAAAAGTACCAAATTTTACAGCATTTAAAATGAATAATTTTTATGATCAACATTTTCATAAATCAGTATATAACTGCGAATTCACGGAAACACTTAATTTCCTAAATTTTAATAAAAAAATCAGAGTTTAAAATTCACAGAAGGAAATTTCCACTTTGTTAGATACGCCTAGAAAAGAAATATAGAGTCAAGAAGTTGACATTTTTAAGATGGCTAAATTTCAAGATGCATGCAGGCATAGTATGAAAATTGACAAATGGCTGCAATCATAGATACTAACATGATTTAAAAAATTTTTCTCTAAAATTGAGGCATTTAAAAAAACTCATACATAAGCTAAAAATTTAATACTTTCTTAATCTTCAAATATTATGAGCTGCTAACTAAACTTATTACAAATCAAAAGCTTCTCAAAAAATCGAAAATTATTTCAGCTACGGCATGCATACTAAAAATTTAATATTTGCCAAATGCAAAGATTCTATCCCAGGTCGATAATATGCAAAATTTAAACAGGGTATATTTAGTAAAACTGGGGAAAATATAAAATTTTTACATGCTAAAACAAATGCAATGACAAAATTTAACACATATATAAAAGTAAATTAACATTTTTGAAGAAAGAATTCAAATTAGAATTCAGTCAAATGGATAACTATATCAGCGCATTTCTTTGTCCAGTGTTCACACAGGAACGTTATTTCATACTTTTACTGTTTATAAGTTCATAGGATGGTATTAAAATTACGTTTTAAAAAGTGAGCAATTTGGAACATTGCTAACTTAGCACACATGTAATATGCGTTCCCTAACAAAATAGAGGCACAGCAATTTAACTGTACATAATTAATGCTTATATTTTGAGAACATCAATTCAGGAAATTTAAATTGAAGCAATTCGTATCTTTGCGAAGAATTTCTCTCCTAAATATCTGGGGCATTTAATTCACACAATACAGAAAGAATTTTAAGTTATGATTCTGAAATGTAAAATGAATAAATAACAATAAACCAGGACTTACTAAATACAGAAATACTAGATACGTAACGCCCGGGAAAGAGATCTAGAGAATAATGATAACAAATTTTCTGTCTAATGCACGTAATAATTTAAAGCCGCCATTTGATAGAATACACTTCCCAAACGTTAAAGATACACCCACTGCTAATGCAATTCCGGTTCCGGTGACAGTATGATAAGCAGCGCCACCTTTGATAATTATTTCAATGTAACTCTTTGATGTCATGTTTGATTTCTTCATTAGAGTATATTTTATATAAATTCAGTTAACTAAATACAAATTCTAAAATACTTATGCTATCCATTTACATTTTGGTTCTGGGTTTTGGTCACATTTGGGCAAATGCATTTAATATTAGCCACGTACGCTTATGCTTTATTCATGGTTTAATTTATGACACATAGATAGCTAACATAATTTAAAGGTGTATTCATTTCTCATATTATATGCTTCAAAATAAGAATATTTACATACAGTTCAACCAAATGTTGTACGAGTTTGGAGACCATTTAAAGTAATTTAAGTTAAATTACTTTTCTATTGAGTTCAAGTCTACGCATGAGTGTTGGAATAGCCTAATTACTAACATATTAATCAAACTGCAATAATATGCATATGTATTCAAAAATTCAGAAAATGTCGAGAGCTTATGCAACGATGACAAAGATGCATAAAGAAGTAACAGAAACAATGGTCAGTTAAACACTTTTTATCCTCGATACAGTCATATACGGCTAAGCCAGCGCAATACATGCGACCGTTCTTAATAATGACATCGGCGTATTTTCTGTATCTGAAATAAATTCGAAGTGAAAAACAGAAGCAGTGAGGAGGGTGTTAGGAAGGAAGAGAAGAAATGTCCCGATCATAGTGGGAACATCATGTTAACTTTGGGTTGCTAAATAATCCAGTTCTCAAATTTCACTCTTACCTTAACATGTTTTTGTTCACTATAATAGTACTTGCTGCCCTGATCAGTATAGTGTTTAGTGATAATACCTAAGCTTCCGTCAGCCAATCATTAAACTTTCAGTCCTATTTGACTCATCTCAGCTCTCCGACTTCTTCACCGGTGCATTACATACAAGCTTAGACACCGATTGACATGCTTCATTTGGCATAGCCTTTATTACGAACAATTTGCCATCTTTTTTCCACCCTACAAGGAATTGCTATCTGAAATACTATTTGAACTTTTATGTTATTTTTTCATGCTACGTTTATCACATATCTTGTTAGCGTGGGATAGGGCTTCAGCCTAGGAACCCGTGTTTTGTGGCCTGTGGCCACCTAAGATGTGTTTAGCGATGTTGGCTGCGTATCCCTGGGCGTGGGATCGAATTACGGAAAAAGCATGGATGTTTGTAAAAGCATAGTTTTGTGCGGGTATTCTCCTGTAAAACTGTCATGAATGGGACCTGTTAGTGTGATAGGAGTATACCTGTAGGAATAACATAGAAATTCCGCTGTCCCGCCTTTTCTATCTGTAGCTATTGAATGTAGTAAGTAGCACTGTTAGCTCTATCATTCTGGCTGTACTTTCAGTTACAGTAGTGTTGCCTGTGGGTCGTACTTAAAAATGTCCTTTTTTACGATTCCTGATTGTCGAGATGAGGAAGATCTTAGCGATTACCCTCATTCCGAGTTTTCTACGAAATCCCAGCCAGTCCTCCCGAGGAGAGATGAATTGATGAAAAGCCCTGCATCCGCTAAGAAAGGCAAATGAAAAAAGGACCTCGACTCATAAAGCTATGTCTAGTTCTGAAAAGAGAGAGGTTCCTGATTCTCAGGAGATGGCAGAGCGAAAGAAAGTAGATGAATTGACGAAACTGATCAAGATTCACGGAGTTCACACGTCTCTTAAAGCACTTGATCCTAGGTACACACCAAAGAGCGATGAACAAGTTATTCCGAAAAAAACCCTGCACAGATGAATTAAACAAGCATCTTGGAAATGAAAATGAATCTGAATGAAAACTACCCAAAAATCCAGCAAAAGCTCCAGTTACTTTAGAACAGATGGAGATTTATCAAGGAAATCGCTTTCTGGGTCTAAGAAATACAACTGATGAAAGTGAAGAAGGAGGAGCTACTCCATTGGAGACGCTCCCTCCCATTGTATTTCCACAACAATCCACCGACTGGCTGAAAGTAGGTGAACTATTCCGACAAACTTGTACTGACGAGCATGAAGCAAACATGTTCTTATACTTGCAAAGCAGAGGTTCTGTTTGCCCATTTAATGTCTCTCTCTTTGAAGAATTACTTTCAAAAAAATTCACTGCCACGAGCCCACGGGGACCATCTCAACTGAGTTGGAACACGTCACTCCATAATGTGTGATATTCTAGGCTTACAGCAGAATTTGGAACTTGGCAAACATGAGAACTTAATCCATTTTCGTTCATGTAAAAACCGCGAAGACCTTTAGAATATTGGAGCCGTGATGAAAAACCTTCCGAAATTCGTATCCGAAGAAGCTGTATTCAACAATTTAGAGAGGAGACTGTTTCCGATTATTAAAGTGAAGCAGTTAACAAGAACCAGGAAAGGAGTCATGGAAAATTGCCAATATTTTTTCTCGAACAGAGAAAAAGTAAATAAGGAAATACTACCTTCATCTGAACAATATGTTCAGCGCCAACATAAGAATAAAAAATTTTACACCTAGATCGACACGGTGTTATCGCTGCCGGGCACATGGACACACTCAGCATTTCTGCAACAACCAAGAACTATGCTGTAAATGCGGGAAGGAACATGGAGCGAGTATTTGCCCTAATATGCCTGCAGTAAAGCCTAAGTGCATATTTTGCGACGAAGATCACGTGAGCAGTTATACAGCTTGCAAGGCATATCAGGAAAAATTCGCACGAAGAGAAGAACAGAAGAAATCCCTCCACCAGAAATGACCAGGAAAGAATTCGCGAACCTTCCAAAAGCTGAAGAAAAAACTATCGAATTTGCTAATAAGTTTGTATGCAGTGAGAAGTTAAAAGGACCCGCTAAGAAAATTCTTCTTTCTATTCCGAAAAATCCACATGATGCAGTCAACTGGATTTTTGACGACAAAATTCAGAATCTCCTTGAACATATTATCAAGCATATTTCTTAGATTCAAACAGCAAACTCTCCCTTAGAGAAGCAAAGTTAAGTAAGAGCCGGATCTGAAGCGGCAAAGATGCTAATCGCTTTCGCTGAGTCAAAGTAAAGTCACGTTATGAAAGACTTCTCCTTCTAGACAAAACGATTTGAAACAAGCGTAGTCCAGTGGTACGGAGAAAAGAGAAATATGGTTAGCTTCTTAGACTGCGGGTTCGAGTCTGGGGTGTTCAGTTTCGAATTTCTGCTTCTGCATTGGAACTTTTCACTTCATCAAATTTTTAAAGCATGGTTTTTCTCGTTTTTAAAATTTTCGTCTTCGGGTGAGGTGTTTACAAATTTTTAACACCTATATCTTTCTACATCTGCAAGAAACCTTTAGCACAATTTAAGTTACTGGTAAATACTCTTTAGTAGTAGATACCAGCAGAAAAGAAAAGATCAACCCGTGGGCAATATGTGGTCTCGCTCTCTGTTATGAAGATGGTGAGGGAGACGTAGCACCTAAGAAATGGCACATCCTCGGGTATCAAAAGTTCAGCAGTATTAAAATGGCTGTTCAAACTATTGGATATGCGAATTAGTGTAGAACAAGATAAGTGCCCATTGGCACTTCATAGCATCAATCCATGTACTGACCGGTATAAGAGTGAAGAAAATCAGCTTCCAATTTTCCATTCCCTTTGGGTCTCCACACTTGGATACGGCTATCATGATGCTGTAAATAAAGGCAGGATTAGTCAGAAAAGACGACGTAACGCACTTGTATTCTCACTGATGCGGCTATATGCGTCTATGAACCCTACATTCTGTGCTGTAATGTCAAAAGCCGAAACTATGGTCGTTTTGCTAAAATGTTGTGGCACTGCAGACATCATGCATCGTACATGTGAATTCTTAGTGCTCTTCAATACTCCTAATTTCTTGATACAGAAGATGTAATGTGAGTGTATGGTCCCTAACAACGATGCGAATAAGATATCTGTTGTCCTTGGCATTAAAATGAATAAGGATAGCTAAGATCTTGTATGTCGTTTTCTGTGTCACTCTTGCACTCATCGCTTGTACATTCTCATAACAGTCATTAGGTCTCGAACAACATGAGCAGCATTTGCACAGTATGATAATTCGAAATCCGAGTAAACTACGATTGTCTGGCAAACGAATTTTTGAGATCCGCTGATATGAATTTTTTCTTCACATATTAGGCAAAATACGACATCTAACAAAAAAAATAACGAGTAAACTCAAAATATATTATTAATCAATCACCGAGTTCCCTCTTTCGTTATCTTTTTCTGGGCAGCTCTAATAGAATTAATCTCCATTTATAAAATTAGAAAATGTTGTTCCCAGGGCTCATGTAATGCGCTCCTGTTCTGGAGCCTTTTTTAGAGCATGATCTGAGTTGAAGCCATCCTAGCGAATCTTACGGTACATCCTGCGATAAAGACTATATTTCAACTGGAGAAATTGAAATTTATACAGACGGATCAGCGTGTGTAGAGAGCGTCGGCTTTGCCTTCGTTGTATTTTTCCACGGTATTGAAATTGATTGTAAAACGTTTACTCTAAAACCAGTAAATTCACTTTATCAAGCAGAAATGCTGACAATTAAAATGGCTTTACCCTGGATCAAGAAATTATCTGTGGGGTATTACATTAATTTATACTCAGATGTTTTATCTACTCTTATGGCGCTCTCCCACCCTTTTCAAAAGAATAATATTTTTAATGAAATTAAGCATATATATTTAGAACTACGAAAGAAGCATATTTTGAATTTACATTAGATCAAAGCTCACGCTGGTCATTATGGGAATGAGAGAGAGGAAGCACTAGCAAAAGATGCCGCGCTGGGTTTGGGACCAAAAAGGTTTCTGTTCAAGATTCGAAAAAGAAGACATGCATTATAATAGAAGTCAAGCTTATTTAAGGGTAACCGGCCTCGTTCGAAGGGCGTTTTTTAAACTGTTCGTTACATTTTTGAATTTATGCGATTTTTTAATGAATTGCACTCAAACTTAATTACTGCAAAAGTGACAAAAAATCATTATTTTCAGAAATTAACGCAAAAAACTGAAAATTTTAGGTCAAAATTAATAAAAACATCAACCGTCACTGACAAGAAAATATTGATGAGAAAAATCTATGTTTAGCTTTACTTTATATATACTACCTAGAAGCATATATTCAACTACAATAATTTGAAAATATTGATTCACTAGCAATATATGGCCAAATGTGTCAGTCAACACTAAAAGAATTTTTAAAATACACTTGCTATTGAAGGAAAAATACTGTAATTTATATTCTATGGGGTTACTTTTTTAACTTCTTGTCTACATTATGTATAATAATGTATAAAACATGTGCGCAAAATTTCAAATGATTCTATTATGAACTTTTGGAGTTATCATAGTTGTCAAGAACATAAATCATAAAAAAAAGAATTAATCAAAAATCACGTTTAAAGTTTTGAGATTACATGACATTACACACAAATATTCACTTAAAATGCTCCTGCCTTATACATCGGTCCTTCATTTTTCAAAACAATCAGTTTTTTGTTTTCGAAGTGCTTTCAGTTTTTTCCTATGAATTTTGGCGAAGTTTGATGAACGCCTTCGAGAATCGTTAATTCTGGTTACCTCTAAATTCTTATACCCTTGGACTAAAACATCCAGGAATCGTTTTAAGTGACTCAAATATTTTATACACCGATATTAGCACCAAACATTAAACATTTTAACCCAACAAATGTGTTTTTAGCTAATAAATTGGCACAGGAAATTTGTACACAAAACAGAAATATCGAAAGCTCAATGTAAACAAAACAATAAGTTTGAAACTTTGTTGCCAAACGGAAAAGAGAAAATATATAATGAAAATACACTGCCAGATTCTCCAAACATATCAAAATGCTTAAAATTATTTGCTTTATAAATAACACAGAAAAAAGTGGAAATTCACCTTTAATTTGCTCTTTATACTTTAACTTCCTGTGTGGCAGACAGTTACTTCCGGTTTGTCATATCTCAGAAAAATTGGTATATCTCTAATTCTAATCAACATATCAAGAAACGAAAAGTTATTTCTGATAGCTAAGAATATGGCCTTAAAAAATATAAAAAAAAAGTGAGTTTGTTAGTCGAAATCGGCCTTTTGAACGAGGTTGGTTACCTTAAAGACTGGAAAAATCTATGGGATCGCTCTGAAAGAAATAAAAATTATCTAAGTTGTTTAAAAATTAGCAAAAAAATGCGAATTTTAGGAGATGTAGTTGTCAATCAAATTCTCACTGCGCATAGAAGGTTCCCTGCTTACTTAAAAAGGCTCCACCTCCAGGGAAATGATATATGTAAAGTTTGTAATAAATTAGGCGGTTCAAAGCACTTCGTCGAGGACTGTTACTTCACTAGAAGTGTGAGAGGAAAATTTATAATTTATGAAGTTTGAGGATTTATTTAGTAATTATAAATTTTTTAGAATATTTGCAAGAGATATTATGTAAATTGTGAATGAGAATGAAGAATATTGGTAACGAGATATAACAAAGCAGAAAATCATATTGAAAACAGATATGATTTAAGTAAAGTTATAAACTTAAGGTGAATTTTGATAATATAAAGAAAATTTGAATAATATAATTGAAAGTAAAACTTGCAAAGATTTAAAACTTAGGAAAAAAACACACAGAAATGGAAACGATACCCGTATATACTGAGTTCACAGAGTGTGTTTGGAATGTATGTATCTGCTTTACGTGTTGCAATTTCTTTATAACCCGTTTTTTTCTTTTGAGTTTCATAACCTCGTTTTGTGTGATTGTATGATCTGAACGTATTATCATATCTTTATTAATCTTGTTATATTCCGTTATTTCATCATTTATTTTGTTATGCTTCTTTATTTAATGTTTTTTTGTTGTTGGGTGGCCTGCCCCCCTCATAGCCATATGGCAAGCTTCGCATGCTAAGTGGGCTGGGGACCAGTGCTTAGAACTAACTAACTAACATTAATCAAGTCGTCAAATATCTCCAAGACTTCATGCCAAAAGTTGAACAGTGGTGCAGTTATTGGAAGATCTCAGTTAATGCACAGAAGTCCCATCTGCTCCTCATCAGAAGATGCAAACGTAATCACTAACTCAAGAAGAATTTGTGTTTATTTAATGAACCTATCCCTGTGGTTTCCCATGCAAAATATCTTGACGTTATTCTTAACGACCTATTGAATTGGAAGCATCATATCGATCATGTTCCTGATAAAGCCGCTACTGTTATAAGGTGCTGCTGCCTAGTGCAGGCAAGTACTCAAAGCTTGATCTTAGCAAAAAGCGTCTCATCTATCTTTCAATAGTCATACCAATTAAACGCATATCCTGCTAGGCTGCAGCCTCAGATAATGACGTACAAAAATGACTACAAAATCGGTTTCTGAGAATCATTACGAATGCTAATGACATACAGAAACTTGAAGTACTACAAAATCGGTTTCTGAGAATCATTACGTATGCTCATTATTTTGTCAGAAATAACCTTCATGCAAACCTCAAGATTGACCCCATGAAAAAATTTCTGAGGAATACTAGCAGAAAATGTTACGCCAGAGCTTGTGATTTTATGAATCATTTCAGCCCTTTCCACTATGACATTCTTAATGAAGACAGACATTTATGACCTCTTGCAGCCTTCCTACTAAATGAAAATCAAGATTTTCCAAATTGACTTTATGCCTTTATTCAATATTTCAACATATATTTTTAGAATTCATGAGTTACTGTATTTAGATGTTTATTTTACAATTCTCCCTCAACATGAAAGATATTCTCCTAGACCCACCGTTCAAGCATTCATTTCACCTCAAGGGTTCCAGAAGCAACTTATCTCGTGACAGCCGGAAAACAGCTTGCTCACTGCAAGCTAATGGCGGAGCTCAGCGTTAGTCGGAGTCGCATTCTTCGTGAGAGAAAGATAGAAATTCTGGATAGCGCGAGTTTTGCCAATATCAAAAGGCACGTAATAATACAACCGTTGTAAGCCCGAAACGAACTGTATAACGAAAAAGTTGTAAGCCCGAAAAAGGGTCTAACTGCTTATCTTAATTTGAGTGAAATAAAGTGTAGTTAGCCCTTCTTGAGTCTACGACTTCTGTTATTTGAACTTAGCGATAAGTCGCTAACAATTTCACTAAGTTCCTCACCTTTCATTTTAGTACAAAAAGAGTGATAAACTCTACAAAGTAATTTTAGGCAATTGATACATAGCAATATTTTATACAGTGTGCAGAAGAAAGCAATAAAAATAATGGTATCAGTAACAAAATACAAGTAATGGTAAAATGCATTATGATTACTGAAATGAATAGGAATTAGATTCGTATTATATACAGTTGCAAGGTTTTAGTTAAACTAAAAAAGTTTTATTTTAATTTGACTCTTTGTATCTCTTCTCATTTCAAATTCCCGTTAGAACAAGCGCGCGTTTCAGCTTTATGATAATTTGAAATGGAGCCAAGTAGTATTTAAACGAAAGGTAGAAACCTTTCAGTGTGAGAAAGCTTTTAGTCTCAGACCACTGTTACTCTATTCAACGTTGGCCTGACCAGCTAGTATTTAAATTCTCTTAGCGCTGTTACGTTATTGCTCATTGAAGTAATTCTAAGTGCGTCAGTATTAGTTGAATCTTACTACGTCCCATTTAGTTTAGAGGCCAACCTCGCGTTATAGCTCTGTGAGCAACGACTACTTAATTTCCAGTTAGCTTTAGTTCAAATTAATTTGATTATTCATTTTAGACCGAAGTGCGGTCTTTATTTTCCGTATCTCTCCCGAGTTGGGAAGTGGTTGTAAATAATTGTGGTTTAATAAAAGAGGATTTTAAATCCCTTTAAAGTGCAGTTCTTCTACCACTTAATCACAATATTCTACCACAGAACATAGCTGCATTCAGCTCCCTGCTCCAGATCAGGATTTAAGGAGTTCACGAAGATGTTTTCCAAGAATATGCACCGAACACTCAGTCCTGACACAGTAAGCCTTTATATAAGGGAGTACAAATATACTTTCATGTTAAAGGGTATATACAATGAAAAGACTAGAAGAAAAGACAGCAAATGGGATTATACAAATATAGTGCTATGCACTTTAAATCAGAGAGACTCTCAGCATTAGACATTTCCAGAAAAAGGAATAGCAAAGGTTACATGTTTGTGCCAGTCAGATCTGACCAGCTGTTATCTGTAAGTTTGTTCAGAAGCCACATTTATGTTAAGAGGCATTTAAGCCTCTTAACATAAATGTGACCGACCAAGGTTTTGCAAAACTACTATTAGAAGAAATTATTGTTACGGATTTCATATTTATTTGGCTATTTGTTTAGAATTGTAATTAAAATTGCTTTATTTTCCCGTGCAATGCAGACGATTTTTGAAGAGAAAGCTACGACGGAAAAATAAAAATAAAAGAGCGCCTGCATTTAATATTTTATAAATAAATATCTCGTAATTACTGTTGCCATCCAGAAAAATCTAGAAAAATCGAGGTTGTTCTAGTGATAATTAAAAAAAGCTTATAAAAGCTGAATTGAAACACCTCATCTCAGTTGTAGTTGTAGCTGTTTAAAGCGAACTGCTGTTTGTTTACTTAACGCTGCTATTGATTGTAGCGATTTCGCTGTGAGATAGAATTAGTTTATCTGTTTTAAAATGAATTTTGTTTAACGTTTGAGACATTGTGATATTGTACTGATATCTCTGAAGAAATATTTCAGCATTTTGATTTATTTCTTGTGGAAAGAATAAATTTTTGCTAACTTTTTAACGACTTGTGCGTTCAATACATAACGAACCCGTACGCACGCAACATTATTCTCTTGAATTTAATGTAGAAATTATCTTGGTATTTTATACCTGGATTTATGCACTTCAAATATATTACCTTAGTCTTTTTGACTTATTTTAATATGCACATATATATACGTTCTTAGAGATATCACAAAAAATATTCTAGGCTGTATATATACGGCCTTGCCGCTTAGAGGGCTTTAAATACGTAGTGAATAACGTCTCCTGCCTTTTCATACGCATATAAGACGTAGTCATGATTTTTGAATATGCAGAAACGGTTAGACGCTAACGTGTAAGAAACTGAGTTCTAGTTGAATTATTGACATTTAAGTCTGTGCTAACTTTGAAAATCAGGCGAACGGTTTCCTTTTGTATCCTCAGCATTCCAGCAATCCAGGTATTTCTTAATAACTTGTGCCTTGTAAGCTTTAGGCTAGAAAGTGTAAATGATACGGCTAAACTACGCATGCTTTTCACTGTGGACATTAACAGCCTACTTAGTTAGGAAGTCATCCTTTCCATTGTTCACGAACTGCAATAGAGTGAACTCACGTGCTTTAGGAATACAATAGTAGCGTTTGAAATTGTGAAGCTAATAAACTCATGCAGCAGTTGTCAGCTCTTGCTGTTAAATCAGAGACTGTGTCGTAATAGATGGGACACACTTTAACAACGAGGTGGCATACTTAATGGTTACCTTTAAGGACATAGGCTTTGTTTGGAAGCCCAAGTTGAACGAACCCAGTCTGAGTTTCTATTCTTGATTCTTGCACGAACTGTTCAGCTACTATGCGGCTAAATGCATTATCTTTGTCTCTCCCTATCTTATAACTGTCAGCGAAAAATACTCTCTGAGCCTAACTCAAGAGGTGTCAAGTGACATAGTCGGCTGTGTGAAAATGGGAATGATGACGAGGCTGTGAGGTAAACCTGCGCTTATAATAAGTATAGATATGTATTTGACTCTGCAGGATGACTGACTGTAATAAGCAAGGCACTCTTTCGGTAGTAGCCCATCTTTTTATTAAAGTATGATATAATGGTGTAAGACCCTAAAGCACTTGTGTAAAACTGATGCTGATGTAGTAGGATATTTCCAGCATATGTCGAGATGGAAGCGCCCATACGCTGTAAGTAGAGTACGTGTCATATGAGCGTTTACACTTGCTATCCAAGTAGACGCGCCATTTGTTAACATATTTTTTGATGCACTGCAGTACCGCAGGCGCAAATCTCCAAATACACACCCTGGGTTGAAGGTATTGTCCACTGCATGGCGTTCGATAATATGCTGACTCAGTCTTTGAATTGCTTGAGTTGAGGCAGAAATGAGAGTCGTAGTTGATTGTCATTCTCAGGTATTTAAACTGAGAAGCTGTCCTGACTAATGAGTTAAGTTACCCAGTGCTGCTACTCGTCATCGTCGACGTCTATCCAGTAGAAGCCTATTTGTGGCTGATATTAACTATTTACCAATCATAATACAAATCCTATGATTTCTGGAAAGAGAAATGGAACATTTCGGGAAAAAGGAACGATTATTTGTTGAACTTTAGTTTTAGTTTCGGAAAATATGAGACTGATATTTGATTTTTATTACAATCAAATAATTACTGGCAGCGTACGTGAAAAGATTTAATTTGCAAAATAATAGCCTTTGTAATTTTTGTAGTGCAATGCACTACATTTCGTTGAGGATTGCGTATAATTGCGACATGTTAGGGAAAAACATGATAACATAAAGAAATCCTATTACCACAGGAAAGAATTTAGAATTGCAGAGGATATGATGAACTTGATAAATGGCAAGAGACCAATATTGGGAATTTTGATTTGATTTTTTTATCTGTATTTCTGTTTTAATCCGTGCTGGGTGGGCTGCGTTAACCATGGGGCCGATTATTATCGGCCAGGAGTGTTACAGCACACTCGTATATTACATTACATTGCATTAACGATTTGTGCTAATTCATTTTGTTGATGTGTCCAGTCATGTTACCATTTGCTTTATCAGACCTTGAGTGGCATCACTCACGATAATAACGAAGTCATCTCAGTAAGGTATAAATTTAGTGTAAAGAATGTAGCAGTATGTTGCGCATATCGCGTTAGCCACTAGGCTCTATAACTTTGGGATGAAGTACTAGGCCTGGAGTTAACCTCTGGTATGCGACACTTCACTGTTGTCCTAGCTAACAGTCGCTGTGGTAGAATGTGATGATGCTCTAGAATGTTTCTGGGCATGAGACTTGCGTTAGGCTTTCTAATATGTTAGGCCATCATAGCGAATCAAATACACCTTTGATATTAATGGAGATAGTAAAAGAGCGAATACTGACCTGGAGATCAAGTCGACAGTAGCATTTTCGGTAGAACGCGCTGCTCTGAAACCGTATTATCTTTGATTCAAAGCCTTACTATAAATTATAAGTGGTGCTCATGTCGCAATAAGATGATTTGCTTGAGTATTTTGAGGATTGGAAGGAGGCACAGTGCTCTGAACGACTTTAGTAGACTTGAGTCTTTCTGCGTTTTTACAAGCAGGACTACTTCTGTAGTCTTGGTGTTTACCGAGACATGTAATAATTTCCAACAACTATTTGTGTGTTGCCTAAACAGGTTATCAGACCATCAAAGAACAACACGCGAATAGCACTGTTATCTATACGGTCTCGCACAGGGACCCTTTTCATATTAACAGCGTTTGCTTTCATCTTCGAATCTGTTACTGTAGGTGTAGGCGTTTTAAAGAGCTATCTGCTGGCTGCCGGTAAAACTGAGGCACTGAGAGTACTGGGATCGATACTTTGTCCCGTGCTGTATGGTATATGGAGCCGAAAACTCCAAGTGCTTGAGTACAATGACGATACCAGACATCAAATTTGATCTTAGTGAGTAGTATCTTGTATTCAGATCTTGAGCCTAAAAAAATATAGACATGGGGCCAGTGGACCCCCTTTGCGAATATTTGCTTGCAATTTCATACTTTCACCTGTGAAATTTAGTGTTCATCAGTATATCCTTAAACTGAGAACAACTCAGAGTATGGAAACAAAGGTCTCAGCCCCTACTTTTCAGCTAGCCAACTCTCGAAAAGATGTTTGTATAGATAAACCTTATGTGCCTCTGTACTCCAAAAATACTACAGGTACAGGGAGGAGGAAGCCGGACATCAGAAATTCACCATTGATCGCACAGGTATAGACCCGCCGCTCTAACTGTGCAGTTTCGCCTCAGTTTTGAGGGAGAACATCTCGAGGCTATCCGAGGGTCTTCCATCCATCTATCCCTACTACCAACCTTTCAAGAGGACTTTCGGCTTGTCGTGTATTTTGAGTGCCCTCCTTACCGCACAAACACTATAGGCTTAGAAACAACTTTCTCCGAGACTCTGACCTGCACCCACCACTACGGCAGTCAATGTCACTAACTACTATTACACTGGCTGGGGGTCACAAATACACTATATCACAAAGGTTCGTGTCTTATGCGGAATTCGCAATGCTACCCAACGACGTATTAATCATCTCTGTTAATAATCATACTTGTCACGATTCTTTTTTAAATGTGGGCCCATGAGGATACATTTGTTTCAATGACTAGAATATTATTTTGTTGACAAATGAAATGTTGCATGACTTCTGCCTAATACAAAAATATCGTTTGAGTTTCAGTTGTTCACTAATCAATTCAAAAGTCAAACTTATTTTCCACCCACGCATTTAATGACTAACAACATATCGATTTTCTACCCCGGAGGCTTAAGCGAGGATATACATTTTACGGCAAACCCTGATTACATGCAATGAATATTTATGGATATAAAAAACGGGGATGCGAAGTTTGATTTATTTGAATGAGTTTTATCAGCTTGTTAATTAAGTACTTCGTTAGTTTTACTCATATTGAACCTCCATGTTTATTTTTTGAAACGGGTTTTGTCACTTTCGGAGCGTTATGCATTTGAAAAGTGAACGGTAATAGGCGTCGATATGTAAATGAGCAAAGTCTATCAGGTTTGCGATGAAGGAATAAGAAAAACGCCAGAAAAATATGCTTTTGTCAGGATTTGCATCACGGAGCTGTGGAGTGCTAGCCAGGCGCCCTACCAACTACACTACGAAGGCAGGCAGTGATAAAGGTGAAAATTCCTTATATTCTCCCCCATTTAAAGGGCGACTAGAGAGGAAGAAGACTCGTTCATGAAATACTAGTAGTAAAGAATTATCGTTTTTCACATTTTAATTCGGGAGCCACAGTACAGCTATCAAACATCTCTAAGCAAGGAAAGTGATAAATCAGCAATGTCCTCTTCGAGATTCGAACCTGGATCTTCGGCTTACTACCCGAATGTACTGTCAACTATACCACGGAGGCACGCAATGAGGAAAGAGAAACTTTTTATAAATGTACTGCTTTCTTCAGTCTTCAATTTCTGCGTTCTTCAATCACACAGTTTAGTTATCTATATACATAATTTAATCAGAATTTTCACATTCACCTCAAAAAAAATTTTCAAAAAGTGGGGATTTAAATGATGGCAGATTCAAAATCGTTCATGTGCAGAGTAAAAAATAGTTAAAACAAAGTATTGGCACAGTCTTGCGTATTAGAAATTCAAGCAATTAACTCACTGAGGCGCATTAAAAAAGAAAATCTGAATATATTGCTAGCTGTAACACTGGCTAGGGCCAGTTTTTTGCCTGAATGGCTGTGTGTACTTAGAAGACAAACACGCTTCCATTCTTTTAACTTCAGCTCTTCGACAGAAAATATTGGTAATTTTGCAGGGTTACAAGACCTCTGGAAAATAAAAGAATATATCTTTATAACCTGGGATAATTTTCTTCTTAGTGCTTCCTTGGTTTCTTATATTGATATAGATTTTAGAGTAATTTTAGTAGCTATTGTAATTGGGCACTTTTTTCATCAATCTAAAGTAGTAGTCTTAAAATTTTTTTAGCTGAAGAAAAGCATTGAGCAACACCTCTGTGTGTGTGTGCGTATCTGTGGAATCCTTTCCGTTCTCAGAAAAATAAATGTTAAAAAGGCACTGAAAATATATTTTATGCGCAAAATGAAAAGAAAATTATTATTTCATCATAAAGTTTATTGAACCATTTGAATACAAGTTTCATAAGTGCAGTTATTAATTTTTTAATCTATACTACAATATGTAAATTTAATGACTGCATTTTTTAAATTTTTTCCTTTTTATTTTTCCTTGTTTGCAAAATACGAGAGGGAAGAGATAAATCACTTTATCTGGCATTTGATCCCAGTTACAGTTTGAATATAATAACCTAACTACGCAATTCAAATTCCAGGAAATAATTTGGGTAGTTAAATTTCCTGTCACTTATCTCCAATCTGATATCACCTTCAAACTTATTCCGACTAATAAATAAAGTTCAGCAATACACTGTTAAACTGACATTTGACATCAGTTTTCTCTTTTTTATTCACAGTAAAACTGGAGACGATGGAAGGAACAAAGGATTTCTCATACAGTCAAACTATTCAGTAGTTAACAATAAAAAATACTTTTCAGTTTTTTCCTATTGTTGATAAATATTCAATTTTTATAGAATTTTTGCCTTGTTTGCATCCTGCATAGAAGGGAGCATTTCTGTATTTCTTTCTCTCAAATTCCATAGCAAAAGGATTTTTTAAATATGCATAATTTGTCAAATGATATAAGAATGCTTTTGATGTTTCCTTACATACTTATTTTGGCACTATTAAAGTAAGCAAAAATGTCAGCGTAATACGCTAAATCATTGCACTAATTACTTTCAGATATTTTCCAAAGTTTTCGTGTTTTTCTGCCTCGGGGGGGGGAACAAATAAATAATTCATTTCTAAATTGTAACATGTGATTTGAAACTTTTCCATGTGACAGGCATCTCTTTTGTGTGTCAAGAAGCTAACATTCGTAGTCTACTTTCTGAAACTATGTGTTTCTTGAAACTATATACAAAAAAGAGCGCTGAAATGAATCTCTAAAGTCATAAATGTTCTTTCTGATCCCGTCATAGATTCTGCGGTAGAGTTATCGACACATTGATCCCATAAAACGTATTCAAATACAACGTTATTGCGTCAAATAATTCCTACTAACCAGTTGTATATCTCAAAAGTTCTCGCAGTACTGAAATTGATTTATTATCTTTTGTTTGTAAATAAATTGTATAAAGCCTAAGGGATACCGTTCTCTAATATATATGACGTCATTTTTTATAGCAATTAGGTGTCAACTAAGTTTACGGTACCACATATATAAATAAAAATGCTGATAGATCCAAGGGTCCCCTTTGATATATTTGACCACGACATGCAACGGATTTTTGTTTTCTCTGCTATAAGCCATAGCAGGTTACGTTGATTATTAGCTTGTTGATCTTTCGTTTATTCAGTCAATAGTTTGGAAACTCCACAAAATTACCTTTTGAACAACTCTTTCAATATTTTATTTGAAATAGTATACCAATAGCTGAAAAGTATTATTATTTGCGATGATTTCATTTGCTTCAGAAATTCATTGCTGGGATCTTAAAAGCAATTCTATCTTTTCCCTCAATTTTAAATTTAAAATCTCTGCTTTTCAAATACCACGTTACATGAGATCATGGGGTCGTGAATTACTTGAGAAACTATTTCTAGATAAATATAAATTGCATTTCAAAGAATACTGAACGTTGTTAATCTTTTCTTTAACTCACTGGGGCTATGGGCATTACAGAAAAGTTTAATTGCCATTCGTTTTTCCTGATTACAATTCCATGCCAAAATTATTTTACACTGTATTGATTTTTCTTCTGCATAGTTGTTATTATGTATTTGAATTTGCTCAGAACACTTGAAGTGGCTTCACGACGTACCAGTATTCCGCAGACTACGGACTGAGAACCATGAAATAAGAGCGTATAAAAAATTCAGATAATAGTTTTCTCTCGAATACAGTGAATTATAAAGCCAGGGTTTATACTAGCAAACAAGCACAAAATTATTGGACTGACTATTTAAAATTTCTTATGTTCCATTCGAACTCAACTCCGTCTTGAAAGCTGCAACAAAATTTAAAGCATACAACACAAATATTTTGTGCTTAAATGCCCAGAAAAGATGACAGACACTGAAGTTTAGAAAGCTGAGCTGCTTCCTTATCAGTATGTTACTCAGTTTGCCACCAAAAACATACCTCATCCACAAACACAACACACCCTCTCACAACAATCAACACAGTTCCTTTCGAAAGATAGTACAAGCAACGTAACTCTGATCGAAGTATGGTATGTCTACAACTGTAATGATAAATACAGATAAAAAGCCGCCATTGAATAGAAAAAGTGATGAATAAAATGATTAAGCTTATAATATGTATTTACACTTTTCAAGCTTGCGCATATTATTTATATGTTGCAAATTAGCTACTTAATATTAATTTGGAAAATGGAAATTGTTTTGTCAATATTAAAGGCACGAAAAATTTTCCTATACAGCAGTCAACTTTGTTTCTACCCTAAACAAGATCACAGAATCTGTGATTCTACATGAACTACTACTTCACTTCATCGAAGGAAGAAAGATTCCCGAAACTGAGTTAACACAGCAGTACGTCTCTACTTTACCTCGCGTTTAGTTTGCATAGTGGCCAGCACTGCTAACTGCCGTATCATTGCGTCGGAGTCCGAATCCCGGAGAAGGCAGGAAT
>KK120286.1:203189-252547 GCA_000611955.2 Stegodyphus mimosarum
GCACTTAAAATACATGACGAGCCAAAAGTCATTTCGAGTGGTTTAGTGGTAGGGGAAAATGGGTTGGAGAACTGAAAAGACTTCATTATAATGCAGAATTGTTGGACGTCGATTATGAGAAAGCGGAGAAAACGACTGCTTACAAAAAATGACTTCTAGAAAAGAAAAAAAAAATTCTTTTGGAAGGTTTCGCAGTAATACCGGTGCAAAAGCAATCAATGATTCCGGAAGAATTTAAAATGGAATCAGTTTAAGGCAATAAAGTGAATCTGGTTGGTATTGCTGTGCATTTTCCTTTAGTGTGAAGTGACTTAACTTTCTAGAAGCATTATTTCATTTCCTCCGTAATTCTGTCACCAGATGATGTGATTCAAATATAGTCGTATTTCTAACTCACCCGACTGATACACATAGACAAGCTACTAGTGATAGGCGGTTCAATAGAAATTACTCAATTCAGGAGAAGTTAAATGCCCAATATATTTACACCTTTATGGTTAAAACATCTACAAGAATATTTACAAAGTAAATGACTTAATAATTCCATTCCTTGCCCATGGCTGCAACAGTAATAACGTTAAGAAAAGACCTATGACCATTTTTGAGAATTTTGATTAACTTGTAATTCCATTTAAGGTTATTTGCATACAGTTAATTCTACATTAATACTCCTCCTTCTTCCATTTGTTTCCCTATCATTCTAAATTTGTGTTGTTTTGACAGTCTTCGATAAACGATATGCGCAAGTTACAGAGTACATCGGCACGAAGCCTTTGCATAAGCACAATGTTAAGAAACCACTCTAGAAATGGGCAAATCGCAGCTATTCATTCATCATATTTTAACAAATCTCAAAATGTATCAAGAATTAAAAGGGCAGGATTTGGTATAGACAAAATTTCACTTTTCTCACTTTATTTTAAACGTATTACCCCCTTATATTTTAATACAGTTCGAATCAAACTTTTATTTTTCTTTCTTAAACATGAAAACTTTTATATTCGAGAAAGTTTTTGTTTTTATATTTGCAGTAATAAGACGTATTATCTAATGACTTTGCAAGAGATATTTTAATTTTATAACAGTTACTTTAATTTGCATAGCGTTTCCTATCAATTCTTGTTACCACTTACAACTCCCTACCAGAATGAGGTTTTAGAATCCCGTTGAATGCAAATGAGTTAGAAGAAATATTTAAGGAAGTTTCAACTTACTTCGCTAGTTAGGAATCCTTATTAGTGCTTGTTTGCCTCCGGGCTAAGTCACTCTTGAAGCTGTTACGCTCGACCGTATATTAAGTGCCTTTTGATATTCGCCGGCTAGTTTAAATTGAAGGGCCAACTATATTAGATACTTGTGTTTAGCTTAGGCTAAGTCTCCTTAGTTTATTATAGTTTAGTTTCTTAGTCTTTATTGTGAGTCAAAGCCCAAGTAGAGGCTTTGTTGTAAGCCCGAGAAAGGGGTTGACTGTTATTCTTATTTGAGTAAAGTAAAGGGTATTTTAACCCTTCTAGAGTCAACGGTTTAGTTGTTTGAGCTCAGCTATGAATCACTACACAGTTCACCATGCTCGACGTTCATCTTAGACAAAAAAGAGTGAGGAACCCTACAACTTCAAAGGACACTAGCGTTATCCGCCTAAAGGAAGAGCAGCTGCTCAAATGCTTCTTGAAGGATTTTCAAACAGAAAGTGGTCTATATTCACACATAGGGCAAAACACCAAAACACCTACGCCCGGCATAGCCAAATTGAGGCTCGCGAGCAGCATGCGGTTCTTGGACACCTTAACTGCGGCTCGGGAGCTACTTGTGGTCCTTTAGTCTCTAAAACGCAATTTACTTGCAAAGAACAATAGTTTAATTTTTTAAAATATAATTGGATTTTAAAATATTACTCACTTTTCTTTATTAATTACAAATTTCTAAATAATGTTAGGTATGTAACCATTTAATTAATATCGCTGGAGTAAAAAAAAAAAACAAAAACAAAATTGCCATGTTACTTTTGGAGCAGATAATGGCCATCAGAAAAGTACAGAATAAATATACGAGTACAAATACGAAGGTAATTTAACAGTAATGCCATCAATTTTTTTTTCTCATGGTTTAATTTTATTTCAGATAGTTTTTGCTTACATTCCTCCAATGGAATCGTTTTTGCTTCTCAACAATCGTGATCCAATGTCTTGGAAGATATGCTCTTCCTTGTAGAGTACTGCACTTATTCAGTCCTTAAATGGCTTAGGTAACTGCTCTTTCAAAGAGGAAAATCACTTCTACGCAGGGGCTTTTTTAGCTTGGGCAAGAATTTGCAATCGAAGGATTTTATGATAGGTGAAGTAAGCCTTCTTGCTTGTATTTGGTTAGGAGACTTATCATAACTTTGTAACATACGGGTGTCTTTCGAAACTAATTCCCTTTTTCTAAGCACGTCAAATAATTTTTACGCAGTTTCGTTACAATCCTCGCAATTACTAACAGTAATATGTTGCAGTTTACCCTTTTTCCAGATGAAACTCTTATCTTTCGAAATAATTCCTTGGTAATCCTAGACAGAGATGATTATTTGTTTCCCCAGTGCTTGAGCATCTTGAAATTTTGGGAGTGTCGGGGACAATGGACTTCTCCATTGAATTGACAATTAATTAAGACAAATTCTAGTTAAAGTTCTTAAATCGCATTTTGTTAGTTGCCGTTATTCGAGATATAAATCCTTCACCTTTATTGTAGGGTTATTGCTTGGATAGAAGTTTAACTCAATGTTCTTCAGACCCTGCTAGCTGATAAGCGAGTTATTGCTCTAGCCTGAATTTAGATAGATGGAAGGCTTGGAAAGGTTAAAATGGCCTTTTAATTGAACTTTCTTACTTAACAGAAGGCATTACTTATGCTACAAATGAACCTCCACTACTTGAGATTCTTTAAAGTAATATAAAATGAAGTTAAATTCAATTTAAGTAAGGGAGTGTACACACACACACACGCACACGCACACGACGCACGCGCACACGCACACACACGCACGCGCGCACACACACGTACACACACGCGCACACACGCACACACACACACACACACACACACACACACACACACACACACAAAATAGACCACTTAAGCTCGCTCAAGTAACTAATAGCGCATATTTAATCGTCGGTTAGCAAGAGGGCCAAAGCCGATATAAAACTGTAGCAGAGGTAGCGATAGTACGTGACTGCAGAGCGGAGGCTACAGGAAGTTCTAACTCTAAACATTCAAGCTCATGACTTAAATACTCAACAGCTAATTTGCATTCTGGTGAGGACTACGGAAGGAAGAATTATAGGGCAGTTTCAAATCAAAATACCTAGTTAGTTAATATAAAATGCTACATTGTCATCCGTTATCAGTTTCAATACTATTTAATTTTGCATCAAGCAAGAGGAAATCAACCCACACAATGTCCTTTCTTTCCAAAGTTTCGTTCAAAATACCGCATATTGACTAAAGCGCTGGTGAAATCGTCTCAGCTTATTATATTTTCTGGTGTTTTGCTTGAAGAACTTCTTTCTATCTAGTTCGATACAAATACCGTACTAATCTAAAGCGCGCCCTTAGTTCTTTGTCAACTTGTATTTCTAAAACTTTCTACCTTTGTTTTGCTGCTCCATGCAGCTGCAAATGTTGCCTGGGCTCTGGTGCTACCATCACATTACTGTGTTGATAATTTGAGGATATGTTTGGTCATTATTGTTAATCTCTTGACATTTTTGGTCTTTCTAATCTTCAGTCATCATACACGTCTAACATGTACGGTTCCTCACTCTTTTTGGCTAAAGTAAATGTTGAGGAACCTAGTGAACTGTTAAGCGACTTATCGCTGAGTTCAAATAACTAAAGACGTAGACTCAGTAAGGGTTAACTGCCCTTTATTTCGCTCAAAATAAGATGAACAGTTGGCACCTTTTTCGGGCTTAAAACAAAGCCTCCATTTGAGCTCATAAGTAAGAACTAAATTAAACTAATAAAGAAATAAGAAATAAATTAGAACTAACTGAGAGACTTAGCCGAAGCTAACACAATTATCTAACGTAGTTATTTGAACTAGCCGCGAATACCAAAAGGCACGTAATAAACGGCCGAGCGTAAGAGCTTCAATAGATATTTAGCCCGAAAGCAAACACGCGCTACTCAGGATTCTTAGCTCTCTCTCACGAAATAAGTTGAATCTTCCATAAATACTCCTTCTAACTCATTTGCATTCAACGTAATTCTAAAAACTCATTCTGGTAGGAAGTTGAAAGTGGAAACAAGAATTGAAAGGAAAGCCCTTTAAAATTAAAATAACTGTTATAAAATTAAAGTACACCTTCCACGAAAGTTTAGTAACTCAATGGAAAGTCATACCACAGTCTACTGCCTGATCGCTAGAAATTTCATTCAATGTAATGTGAAATTCTGTTGGAGTTTTATAAGATATTTTCTCCCTCCTTCCATCATGCCCTCGTGGTGTAACGGTTAGCACACCCGGCGTATGTTCGAGAGGTAGAGGTTCGGGGGGCCGGCGAGGGCATTGCACATTTTTCACATCTTTCTTGCTTCGAGAAATCTTATGAATCTACAGTGGTGCCCGAACTAAAAAGTGGAGGATGATGTTTTTTCGCCATAAGAATTTGGCTGTTGGGTCCCCTAATATCCAGCCACCCTTTAAAAGGAGGAGTAGATAAGGTATTTTCTCCTTCTTTCCAGCCTGCCTTCGTGGTGTGACGGTTAGCACACTCGGTGCGTATTCGAGAGGTCCATGTTCGGATCTCGGCGAGGGTATTGCTCATTTTTCACGTCTGCCGCATCAAAATAACCTAATGACTCTACAGTTTAACACTGGGAATTTTAATGTTGAAGTTTGATCTTACTACCCACATACGCTTGCTCTCAGTATCCACATATGCTACACTCTCTTTTAAACTCCATTTCAGATTTACTTTCTGCACACAACTTGTATAACCATCAGGCTAAATGTTAGATTAAAAAAAGAGATTTATTTTATACTTTCTTCTGAGTTACTTTACTTCGAAATTTAAGACAAGACGGTAAGTTATTTGACTACCTTTACAAGCTCAGCCAGCTAACAGATAGAAAAGGATCGATCTGTTCACCAGCCTGGCAAGATCTCAGAACTAAACTACCGTGTACACGTCTACAGTGTAACAAAGGGTGATTATATCAAACATCTGGGCATGCTGATAGAAATAAGTTAAACTTTCAAATATTATATCTATATTTATGAAACAAATTCATTATAATAGTCATAGGTATGTTTTCCTTTTGTACCATAGTTTTGATTTTCCTGTATTTGAAAATCAGTTCAAAATTAAATTGGATTTCGAATGTGGATAGTCCGAAATGTTGATAGTTCGATTGTAGATAGTTTGCTTGACGCAGCATTCACATATCGTGGAGTGAGTTGCTAGGTTTAGCAACTCACGCCACGATACGTTATCAATGTCCAGAATTATCGGATTATTAGAGAGATAATTTCGAGAACTTTGAATGATGTGCAGGGAAATCTGCCAGGATTACTGAAAAATCCTGGCAGATTTCCCTGGATGCCATGCTTAAACAGTGTAACACTTTGAGCCGTCATGCGTGATATCAATTATATTGCAGTCGAGTTCTTTTTTTAATGAAATTTTTCTATCTTGTGCACTAGGAAAATTACTTGTAGAGACATTAGGATTATTTTGAAGCAGGAGACATGAAAAATGTGTGCCTCGCCGAGACTCGAACCTCGGACCTCTCGAATACGCGCTGAGTGTGTTGTCCATTATATCGCCAGAGCATGCTAAGAAGGCCGGAAAAATATCTTATATTCTCATTCCAAAGTTTTGAACTAAATTGTTTAACGATTTCTTAGATTAGGTTTGTTTCAAAAGATTCGTATAACGAAACAAAGCTCTAAGTTTAGAAGATTGGAATTTAAAATCGTTGAGAAGATTCCTGAGATCTGAGGATTCGAATGCCCCAAACTTAGAAAAAACAAAATGTGACTTCTAATCCATTTCGCATTCAGTTCGCACGAATTCAGTTATTTGAAATTAGATTAGATCTCAGAATTTTGGTCTTCATATTAACTATGTGCGAAAACAAAACTGTTAGTTTGTATGCAATGTTTAAAGTCAGAATAAGCTTAAAGGAAAGCTAAGTCAATAGCTTAGTTTAAAATCATTTTTCTTTCTCGAATACGTTTCTCTGCAACAAGTGCTATCCTGTATCATTTATTTTATCCTTTCTAAGAAAACTTCCTATGAGTTAATGAAAAAAAAAAAAAAACCTCTATATTCCTTTTTAAAACTGATGATTTATTCTACATTGAAAAGAAAAATAATTTGCATAATTATAATCGCAAAGACCAACGCAGACTCTTCCGGGCTCACCAGCGGTTAAGCGGTAAAATCGCTGAACACTGGTAGTTCAGATCTGGAGCGACCCATGTGCAGCGTACGTACAAGGTTTTTCTCATTTGTAGCGTGTATACGAGCAAGTTTTCCTTAGAAAGTTTTTCACGAAGCATTCCTCCCCTTAGGCAGATAGCCCTAGCGTGCTTTGCCATAATCAACGAAACCAAACCATATTCTTCCGATTTAGTTTACTTCTTCTAAAACCAAACAAACTTATAAACGAAGAAAATGAAGGAAACACAAAATATTTGATTTTTGTACGTGAAAGAAGAAAGTTTCACTGCCTGATACAATCATTTCAAATTTATATTTTGTTGTCATATACTTTTCTAAACACAAAGCAAGAGATACAAAGTTCTTTTGTTTATAATTATATGTAACCGTGTTAATTATATGAAAAAACGCGAAATTCTCGTTAATTTACTTCAAAAGGTTCTTTCTATTCAAAACTTGTCTGATTATTTTCAAACGATATCAGTACGGATTTGCGGCAATTGGATGATTCAGCTGCGGCTTGTGAACGATCTTAATGCGGCTCTCATCTTCAAATTAAGTTGGGCTGCGAGGATTCGAAATTCTAGTGAAACCAGTGCTCAACGGTCTTCCCTGTTTCGCTATTGATGAGTCGGGAGCGGAAAGAATATGGGACATATATGATCTAAATAATAATGACGGCTCTTTGTAAGATTTTAGGGCAAATTTAAAAAAAAATATTAATTAAAATTTTCTCTACTATCGTAAGGAATCGTCAGCCATAGCTAGAGGACTGAAAATGCAGGTAAAATTCAGAGTAAAGTTGAAAGTTATTGAAGAAAATTATAATTATTACATTATTATTATTATATATTAAAATAATAAAGAAAAGTTTTAACAATGTAGCATAAAAACGACTTTGTCTATGATATTAGAATGCACATGTTGCCGTTGAACGATATTGCATGTTTTATTAATATTATTTCATCTTCAGATTTATTGACTGAAATTTCTGGGATTTTTTTTCATTTCATGTCAACCTTTAATTGTTTGTCGGAATATCTCTATTCTTTATTAGTAAGAATTTTTAGTTAATTATTTTAAAGCGTAAATTCATTTTAAATTCCTTTACAGCCTGTTTTAATTTCATTTTCCGAATGTGAATGAATATATGGTGATATTTTAAAAGGAAATTCTTAAAAAATATATGCATTCTTAAGAAGTTCGCATCCATAATTATAAATACATAAAGAAGAAAAATTGTAACAGGTATATTGTTCTAAATTTTGAAAGCAAAAAATTCGATGAATTCTCTTTCTATTTCGAGTGAGTCAGATTGAAAAATTCAATGCATTTTAGGAGATAAAAATCACTTTTTTATTTTCCGAAGCACAGAAAAATACATGATCTCCAGAAGCATCTTAAAACATTAAAAAAGATAGCATTTTACCAGTTACTTATTTTGAAGCGAAAATGCGTTTATTTTATTTAATCTCAATTAATATGAATGGGAAAAGCTTGCTTTGAAAGTGACAAAAAGAAATACGAGGAGTATATGTAAGAGAAGGAAAACAGACTTGTTTTTCGTAAAAGGATGTGACAGCTTCAGCGCTGGGTATGTATTGAATTGCGCACGGAACGGTGTCATGACGCCCTTTAGTTTACAATACGATATCAAGAATTATTCTTCAAAATCTTGAATGTTATGCATCCGTATATGTTGATTTAATTATATACAGACACAAAGCACTTACTTTCATGTTTTTGTTCCTAATGCTTTTAGCATAAGGTTTGAGAACTTCTTATTTATAATAGTAACATGAAAAGCATGGATGGTTAATAAAACATAAAATATAGCTGAAGAAAATGCTACTGAAAGCTGTAACTGCGACTGACTTCTTTGAAATATAGAATGCAACAATATTAATGCATTTACTCACACGCGCTTTTCAGTTTGTTAAGTTCTTCTGACATCTCCTCAAAAATAGCGTACACGGCGTAATTTTCCTCTCTCGATTTTTCAAAGGTGAAATTAATAAAACTAAGGTGAACAAACATGCCGAAATTGCAATTGCTGTTGTGTAGCGAACAACAATTGCTCTTGTATAGCGAAATTAAGCTAATTAATTAATTAATTCTTTTATATTCTAAATTATGCTACACAATGAATATTTTATTTAATTTCTGTGTTAATTTGGTTTACCTTAAATTAGAGTTTTGTTCTTAAGATAGTAAGTTCGTACTTTCGTTTTCGAAACAGGATTGGCAGCAGACAATGGGAATGGGGTGTGTTTTTCCTGTTATAATATGGATTTTAAAATATTTAATTTTATATAATTATAATTACACTAGAAGAAACAGAAAGATTTGCACTTTAATTTAAAATTACTTTCAAGTCGATAACTTTATTAGTTTGTGAAATATGCTAATTTAATTAACAAAATTTTGTAGCTTTCGTAGGATTTAGTGTGATTGCTTTCTTGTCACTATTAAGCTGCTTTGGTGTGATTTATGAGGATTTATGAGGAAAGTCACCTGTGTTTCCGGTAGAGTTCTAGGTTTACTGTTAACACCTGTTTCTTTACTTAGCTAGTTTCTGACGATGTTAAGGATAGGTGTTGAATTAACGTTTTGAAAAGTAAGAATTTTTATACCGTTTTCTTCGGGGCGTTTTTGTCAGGAATTGTCACCCTTCTGAGGGAGTTTTGGCGCCGTTGGTAACAAAAAGCCGGTGCACGCGGTTTTTCGCTCTCTTCAACCCCTTCTTCGACTCTCTTCTACTCTCTTAATTCCCTGTGTAGCGGGGTGCAGATTGAGGTCGACGAGCAAATTCATACTCGCATTTTGAATACTCTTGCCTTCCTGAGAATGATGTGCTGCGGAATAGCTGTGAGGGGCCTACTTTAAGTTCTCTCAAGATATGGACGTAATCCTCTCAGCGTAGTTTACTAGACCCTCGATGGAAGTTTTATCTCGGATGTAGCCTGGTTCATCTTCTGGCGTCCCCATGTTCGTGGAGCTGTGTACGTTGCTGGCGGATGCCATCAGTCATCTTTAGGAATTTTCTACGTCTCGTCTACTGTCCTGTATGCATCCGCTTTGCTGGAGGAGGCCATCTGTAGGAATTTTCTACGTCTCCCGTGCTGTCCTGTATGCATTCGCTTTGCTGGAGGAGGCCATCAGCCATCTTTAGGAATTTTCTACGTCTCGCCTGCTGTTCTGTATGCATCCGTTTTGCCCTGCCGAATAGATCTTCACAGGGTTCCGTTTAATGCTGCCACCGGTATGGATTCAAGCTAAGTGAACTTCTTAGTGAATCTGATGAATCATTAAATTTAATTCAATTAAATAATTCCTTTAAAAATCAAGTTAGAAAGGTGTAAATTCATGTTTTTTCTTTTAGCTCATGGTTTACAATCAAAATTAATTTTTCTTTTGCTGAAAGAGTCGGGAGATTAAGTTTATACTAGAGTATAGTAATATAATTAAATGATAAATTAATTTTATTTTGTAATAAGAAATTTGATTGATTCTAATATCATTTTGCTAAAATGTTCAATATTTATTTTCTTTTTTTGACTCCAGGGAGCATAAAATACTCAAAATCAATAGTTTAAATTAATTTTAATAGTAAAATAAAAGTTTGTTTCATTTATAAATTTGGTATGATGTTTTATTTTATCCACTGGAAACTATGCATGACACCAACAACAGTATTCATTGGGTTGCTCGGGTATTTAAATGATAAAACACAACGCACTTTAACTGATCGTTTTAATGTACTAACCACTAATAGCTCTAGTTTATAGCTCTAGTTATTTTTTGTGTTCTTCTAAGGCACTAATATAACATTAATATATATAGACCTCCAAGATACACTGCGCTTCGTGTCTTATTTAGTTTTGTTGGATTATATGTAAAATGTTTTGTGTTTTTATTGTAGTAGTTTCTTGGTAATTTTTATATAGTTTATTACTTGATGTTAGGTTTCTAAGGGATTGACGCGTGTGCGAGCACTGCGTGTTTGTCTAAGGGCGGGGAGAAAGTATGATGTAAAAAGAGCATATCAGATATTGGCTTCTGTAAGTGCACGATCCATGACACAATGCAGTTCGAATGATATATGGCAATAATACTGAAGTAAAAGGCACGATATAATTTTGTTGTTGTGCTTTAGTAATATATAGAGCTATCAAAGCCCATAATTGTTAGAAAGACTTCAGAAACTGAAAAAAGAGGTTTGTTGGAATTAAATAAATAGTTATAAATCGGTGATTTTTCAGATTTGTGGCAAATTTGGACCTTTGGCAACATACGACTTAAGGGAGAGAAGTGGGTACCGAAGAGTGAATTCATGGGTTCCAAATATTTCCAAGCAGATGAATCTCCAGAGTTTTGCGTGATGGTGATGATAAATGGATTCTCTACAAGATTATCGCATGACATCAAACTGTTTGTAAGACAGACAAATCTCTAAATTTACTGCATTAGAAGGATTGCATTTTTAAAAGTTTCTAGTCAATGTCCGGTGTGATTTTAGAAGAATAATCCATTGAGAGGTTCTTCCGCTGAATCAGATATTAAATGGAGAAAGTTTACTGCCAGTAGCTGGATAGACATTGCAATGTTGAGAGAAAAACGGTTATCACTGGTGAATCATCACAGAGAGATATTCAATCACTACATGACCCCACACATGCGCTCGCCCTCGGAAAAAACTATACTCGTTTGGAAGGCAAGTAGTACTGCAACCCACGTATTCACTAAATGTAGCTCTAGCAGAATAAAATCTCTTTTTGTACTTTAAGGCCTCAGACCATTAATCGGTAAAGCAGGTTAGAATAATGCCTTCTGTATTGTGGGAAGCTTGCCCAGTGGGGTTTTCATTTGGATTTCGCGTTTAAAAGTTGGTCGTTCGTATAAAGGTCCAGTTATGCATCATGCAAGAAGGACAAACTCATACCAGCATATGCCAGAATTCGACACCGCAGCAGGATCGTGGTCGATCGGGACTGCGGTTTATCATTCGCTAAATCCCTGTCCGTTTTTTTCGGGATCCCATGACAGTTCAGCGAATGTGGAATCGATGAATTCAGAAGGGCCGTACTAGAAGCCAAGCAGGATCTCAGCGGCATTGACCCACTAACACCTGAGAGGACAGACATGTCCTCTCGGCCTCTTTGGATCGTACAGCCACGTCACGTACCTTGACTCAGGAACTAGGTTATGTGCAGAACGGTAAGTGTTGTGCAGATAACCAAGTGCGATGACGTCTGCAGCACCCCGAACCGTTAGCACAGCTGCAGCAAAGACAAATTGGCCTACAGCGGTGCGATGAACTATGATACTGTACACAGGAGTGGCAGCACATCGTTCTTTCAGACGAATTCCGATTCTACGTATAATATCACGAGGGGAACAACTACTGTATTAGACGCTTCTGTTCATGCTGTGATTTCGAAGACTATAAATAACATAAAGAACATTATTTTTGTATAATTTTTATAAGCTTCGTAAAGGGCTGCCTGAGATCAGTGTTTTAATATACAAAACATATAATGTAAAACACACAGACTGATTACGAAAACTGCGGAAAATACAAGACAGCAAAAATCTTAAATTTATGGTTGTTTGATATACGCATAAATACAATTAAGTCAAAAACATGGTAAATCTCTTTCAAAATTTTAAAAGTAATTTTACTTAATAGAATTAGGTTTATTTGTAAGAAATTTAAAAAGTGGCATTATATTTAAATAAAATTATACTGAAAGATGCAGAATAATTACACTAATTTTTCAGCATTTTTCAGTGTAATTTGATTAATAATGCCTTAATTCTTTCTATTTTTAATTTAGTAATTTTGTTCTAATTAATTACATTTATTTTAAAACTTTCAAACTT
Source organism: Stegodyphus mimosarum (assembly GCA_000611955.2). Classification (NCBI taxonomy): domain Eukaryota; kingdom Metazoa; phylum Arthropoda; class Arachnida; order Araneae; family Eresidae; genus Stegodyphus; species Stegodyphus mimosarum. The sequence continues at coordinate 215,504 of KK120286.1, forward strand.
AATTTTATCATCTGTCATTAACTCATTGTTGAAAAATATTTTATATTGTTGCGTGCTTACCGGTTCGTTATGGATTGAATGCACAAGTCGTTGAAAAGTTAACAACAATTTATTCTTTCCTCAAGAAATAAATCCAAACGCTGAAATATTTCTTCAGAGATATTCATACAATATCACAATATCTCACACGTTAAACAGATTTCAATTCAAAATAGATAAAGTTAATAAAATATCACAGCGAAATCGCTACAATCAATAACAGTGTTAAGTAAACAAACAGTTCGCTTAAAACAGCTACATCTACAACTGACATGAGGTGTTTTAATTCAGCTTTTATAAACGTTTTAATTATTTACTAGAACATTTCGGCAACACCTCTATTTTTTCAATTTTTGTGGATGTCAACAGCAATTACGAGATATTCATTTATCAAATATTAAATGCACGTTCTCTTTTATTTTTACTTTTCCGACGTAGCTAAATCGTCTGCGTTACACGGGAAAATAAAACTATTTTAATTACAACTCTAAATAAATAGCCAAATAAATACGAAATCCGTAACACTGCCCCCTTCCCAAGGACTGCACGTGGCGGGCAGTACAGTCCTTGGACAGGAAGCCGAACTTACAACTAAGGCATCAATGCAATAATAAACATTATGTTACAATAACAAAATAAGCAATAATTGCAATAAGTAACTTTCAGCGAATCAAATACTATCAAACTCTAGATACAATTCAAATACTATGAAATACTAAATACAAATCAAATACTTAATACAAATACTAAATACAAATCAAATACTTAATACAAATACTAAATACAAATCAAATACTTAATACAAATACTAAATACAAATCAAATACTTAATACAAATACTAAATACAAATCAAATACTTAATACAAATACTAAATACAAATCAAATATTATCAAATACTAAATACAAGAAGGACCATGGTCTTATACTGTTTAAATTACTATTTATAATTATACACAACTACGTACTATGGCCATAGTAATAAACTAACCTGTCGTAATGAACGACTTTAGGTTTAGAGTTCGATGACTTACGGATCCGAACCACGACGTCGTTCAGCCTGTTTAGGACTGTGTAAGGACCATTCTAAGGTGACTGTAGTTTCGGAAAAACTCCTTTTCCACGAGTCGGAATCCATAACCATACCTTGTCTCCTTTGTTGAAACGATGTCCAGTAGTTCTCGTGTCGTAGCGGGTCTCCATCTTCTCCGTCGCCAAGTTGACTCGCTGTCGTGGAAAATTGTGCATGACTTCAAACCGGGCCTGGAGATCTTGAAATGTATTCCTCAGGTGATGAAGGCGCATCCAGAGGGCGACCAAACAAAAGATCACATGGCAGACGAAGGTCGTGACCGAAGAGCATCTGAGATGGAGAATAGCCGGTAGTCTCGTGGACAGCACTGCATTAAGCCAGTAAAAACAGGGGTAACCTCTTGTCCAAGTGCTGTTGGTTTCTGGCAACCACTAATGAGAGGTTATTGAAGATGGTTTGATTAAACCTTTCTACCATTCCGTCCGACTGGGGATGTAAAGGCGTCGTTTGGGTTTTGTCAATGCCAAGTAGCTTGCAGAATTCTTTGATTACAGCCGAGGTAAAATTCCTTTCCTGATCCCAATGTAACTGAAGAGGCACTCCGAATCTGGAAATCCAGTGCTGTATCATCATCTCTGCTACTGTGACAGCCTCTTGATCAGGATTATGATACGCTTCAGGCCACTTGGTTAAGTAATCAATGACAACGAGGATTTTTTTTTGCCATCAGTAGCTCGTGGCAGAAGTCCTAAGATATCAAAGGATATACATTCAAAAGATGCTCCCACATTATAACGTTGCAGCTTCCCTCGGCTGCGTTTCTTCGGTCCTTTCCGACTTGGGCAGGCATCACAAGATCGGCACCACTTTTGCATTATTCCAGTAGAAGCGCTTCCGAACTCTCTCCGAAGTTCTTCATTATTCCGAAGTGGCTTCCTGCAGGGCTGCTATGTAGTTTTTCAAGGACGTTCTTGATCTTGGAAGTAGCAGCTGCCTTCGGAATGTCTTTCCATCATCCGATTCGAATTTCCGATACAAGACCGCGTTTCGAATATGAAGTGAGTCTCAGAAAGCCCAGTATTGTTTTGTCGTGGGACTATAGCTCGAAATGTCCTGCCAGATAGGTTTTCTGTTTGAAGTCTCCATTAAATCAATCATGGGTTTAATGTCACGGTCTTCTAGCTGGTCTTTCCTGACTTCCTTGTCACTCCATGGATCTGGATCAGCCGCTGTTGATGCTGTAGTTTGTCTTGCGAGCGGATTAAGCATTTACTTTCGACCCTGGAGCAATATCGGAAGTTTTCTGGGCAAGGTCTTCTAGACAAGGCGTCAGCGTTTCCGTGCGATGATCCCTTCCGATGACGGATTGGGATGTCATTTACCTCCAGTCTCTGTATCCACCTGGCTATTTGACCCTCAGAATTCTTGAAATTTAAAAGCCAGGCCAATGATGCATGATCCGTGCGGAACAGGAATTTTCTGCCGAATAGGTAATGATGGAAATGTTCTACGGCTTTGACTATGGCGAGCAACTCTTTCCTGGTGACACAATAATTTCTATCAATAATTTTCACAATAATTGAGTTTAGGCCCAAGTGGAGGCTTTGCTACAGGCCCGACGAAAGCGGCCAATTGTTAATCTTATTTTAAGTGAATAAAGGGTAATTAATCCTTCTTGAATTTACGATCTTTGTCCTTTGAACTAAGCGATAATTCGCTAACAGTTCTCTAGGTTCCCTGACACTTCCTCTAACAGAATAAGAGTGAGGGACCTTACATTTGGAGACCGAAACATCTTAACGGACCATGTCGTTGAAAAATGGAAAATTTACGTTGACACCTTCTACCTTTTAAATCCATTAGCTCCCAGTAAACCCGGTGGAAGATTTGGGTTCATAGTAGAAACTATACGAGTAGCTATGAAGCCAGCTGCGATATTCGGTGCCAAAGTTTCGGTGATGACCTTCTTAGAACAGCTTGAGCTGCATTTTACACTACATCCCGTAAAACAGCTGAAGCAGATCAAAATAGCAATGGCTAACGTAAAAGGCCAAGCCCTTAGTTGGTTCAAGGTGAAAGTTGTTAGTTGGTGAAAATTACTGCTGGTGGATTCAGGTTCCAAAACCTACAGCTGGGAAAATTGTAAAACAGCGCTATTAAAAATGTTTCCCGTAGTCAAAGGCCGAGCAAAACTGGAAGCACAACTCTTCAGTAAATACCAAATGAATGTCGAATATTTGACCAATTTTATTCTAAGAAAAATGCAAATCTTCAATCTACTGTATGGAAAGAGTCTGGATAATGAACTGATTAAGATAATTTTGTCTCGTCTACTTCCTTTGATTAAGGATTTCATGGAGGAGATAAACCCACAACCACTAGAAAGCCTATTTAAAGTCGCCGTGAAGATTCAAAGTAGACGAACAGCTGAAAACGCACGTTCAACAAATTTTCACCAGTATTCGAGGTTTTCGTCTCAACAGAGACCTAAAACTAAGGAGCATCCTTATTGGTAACTGCAGAAGATCCAAAATGACGATAATAAGAAGACGGGTCAAACAAAAGTATTTAGCGATTGTAAAAAGGAGCAGCAGATGTAAGCCACGGAGAAAAGAAAGGATTTAAACCGATCAGGATGGCCTTACTAGACACTGGGACGAGTGCAGCTTTCTGTTGGAAGACTTTTTCAAAAAGGATTTTCGAAGGTACATATTGCTTAAAACCATGGGGCAGAAAGTAATTGCCGCCTAAGGTAAAGAGTGTGTGTGTATTAAAAAAGTAGGTCTGCACGTACAGATAAAAATGAAACACAATCAGTTTTATTATAGCAAAAGATCTACTAACTTCATTTATTTTGGGGGTCGACTTTTTATGAGCAGCAAGCGCGAAGTTAAATTTTAAGAACTATACTTTACAGGTTCATATGGATGCTGAAGAAGAAGAGGGGGCAACGCCAGAGATAGACCTGAACCACCTCCAGGAAGAGGAGAAGAAGAAAATCGAAAGTGTGGTAAGAAATTTTTATAAATTATTTGATGAGAAGCCAGGCTTCTGCCAAGTAGTCCAGCACGAAATTAACGTGGGAAATCCTGCAACCCCCAGTTCGGTCTAAGCCTCATATGTATGACCAAGTTAAAGAACATGTCTTAAAGCAGCACATTGCACAGATACTTGGCCAATAAAATAATTATTCCGACCAGTAGACCCTACACAAGTCCGGTAGTTTTATGTACAAAGAAAAACGGCCTCCCCCCCCCCTCAGATCCGAATTTGTGGATATTTGCCGTGGACAAACGCAAATAAAATAGTATAACGAAGTAGCCTACATACCCCCTGCCGATAATTGATGAGATAATCCAAAAAATTCGATCTACTAAGCATATGACAACCTTGACCTGACGTCAGGATATTTTCAGATTGTAGTAAAACCCGAAGATGTGGAAAAAACCTCCTTTATAACGAAGTCAGGCGTGTATGCCTTTTTAAAAAATGCCATTTGGCTTAAGCGGAGGTCCGGCTATATTCCAGAAGGTAATGGATATTGTATTAAGACCCGTCTTAGGCAAAAGTACGTTCATCTAGTTAGATGATATCATAATAACAAGTGAAACCACTGACGAACACGTAGAGCATTTAAAGAAGTTTTTTCATTATTAAATGAAGCCGGCTTCAAGGCGAATCTCAAGACACATAAATTAGCGGCAAAGGAACTCAGATATCTCGGATACAAAATCTCGAAAAAAGCCATCGAAACTAATAATTTAAAAGTCTTAGCAATCAAGAGTTATCCGCCTCCTAACACAGGAAAAAAATTAGCATTCTTTTTGGGCATAGGCCGGAAGTCGTAATCATTTTATTATGAGGGTAATAGATGGGCCACCGTTGCCTCCTATGAGGATACAGACAACTTACATCCATGCCATCTCCGGTATTCGAACTTGGGCCCTTCGGTAAGGCATCAGTCACTAACCACGTTCCCGTCTCTGCGGCAGTAATCTGAAATAATATAGCATTTAGTTGCTTGGGAATATGCATGCGCGACATTAAGGCATGGCTGAACGGTGAACTTACTTATATCAAGTTGTAAAAGTATTCAATTAAATTCATCGAAGATTTTAGAGTAAACTTATTACTGAAAGGATTTAGATCCAAAAATCGTTCCATTAGCTAGTTCTTGACATAGAAATAACTATACTTTGAAACTGCAAAAGAAAAAATTACTTTTTAATCTCTTACACTACTATATTAGTAATGAATGATGTTCAGTGCTGCGTAACAAGTAACAAGATTTTTTTTTAAAACACGAAATTTTAGTTTACAGACGCATTTAAAAACTAGTCTGTACGAGCTTTAACTTACTTTAATTTGAATTTATTAGGATAACTTTATTGGGCTAAAAATTCATTGCAGTTTCTTCGTTCATTTTCTGACAAGTTCTTTAAGAATGAAACTTAGTATCTCAAAACGATTGAGGTAAGAAGTAAGTTATGTTTTACCTCTTTGTAATAGGAAAATGAAGTTTAAAATGGGAAGAAGTAACATTAAGTTCTTACTCTGCTCAAACCTCATTTTGCCACCTCAAAGAGCTCTTTATTCATAAAAATATCCGGTTTTTGCTAAACAAATCACGAAAAAAATATATCCAGCACTTTCCAATCTTATACGTTATGCCGAGAATGCGACATGACTCTCATAATTTAACAATAATTACTGATTTATTAATTTATTTGTAACATCCAGAAAATGCAGTAAATACTTTTGTTCAAGGTAAAAACCACAAAGTTAAATGTTGTCATAAAAACTCAAAATTAGATAACGGATTAGATAGATGTTCAAACTTTGAATTAAAAAATTAATTTTTAAATTAAACGGTGTTCACTTTATGTATTCTTCAAACTCAGCAGTTTTATTACTTTATTTTATGCTATAAATAACAATTAAAGTTGAAAATTTTAAATCTTTGTTTCCATTGTTATTAATGTTCGTAAAACTACCCCTTTTCTTTGCTTTTGAGAAACTGAGCTCTGCTCAGAATGTAACACCTTTGAGCACTTTTTCTGTAGCCGATACCCCATGCAAATTTCTCTTTTGTTAAGGTCTTTGTGGCAGATTTCCCTTCCCAGTCCCCATTACAAGGGAAACTTGTAGGGAACAAAGAACGCAGAAAGGGAAAGCTCATCTGTCCCCTGAAGTCACTTTAACGAAGAATGCCCCCGACGGTGTTAATTGCTCCGTTGCAGTGATAACCTTGAAGAACCGCACAAATGGAAAAGTACACGTATTTACTTTTTGATTTCTAGAATTCAGCTATTCTGTTGAAGCTTAAACGTTAACTGACGTCGTTTCAAATTTTGTTCCAGTTAGGAGCTAACTTCTCAAACAAGCGTTACAGAACGATTTTCATTGAAAGAGGTCGAAAAGTAAGTTTCGAAATTTTTGCTTTATTCTACGAAAATGATCAGAACTAAAAAAAATATATCACATATCTAAAAGACAGATTTATAAGAGAATAAATCAACGTATATTATCGGATTCATCAGAAGATGAAGTAGCATTTAATTCTGTAAAAATGCCTGTGCCGAATTTTCACGCTAGCAAATATCTTTTAAGTTCCAGTTCAAACTGTGATTCGGAATATGAAACTCATATAACTTGCCCTTCGACCTATAACGCTTGTTTTGAAGTTGATAAGATATGTACTGGATCTATTTCATTATAAAAGAAAAAAGGGAAATGAAAGATATTTCATACAATGTTTCATCACACTACTTGTGAGAACTCGTTTCTGGAATTAATAGAATGGAGCTTAAAATTCCAAATCAACCAGAATGCTTTGAGTTCATTATTAAAAATACTGAAGAATCATAAATGATTTAAAAATTTAGCAAGTGAAGCGCGTACACGCGTGGACACGCCTAGGAATTGCTTTCTAAAAAGAATGGGGAATGGAAACTATGTATACTTCAGCTTTCAAAATCAAATTAAAAAAGTGCGTAACCTTCCAATTTTGCCTCAGTTATCTTGTATAGAGATAGCAGTAAATATTGATGGTTTATCTATATTCAAATCAAATAATAATTCATTCTGTTCGATTTTGGTGAACATTATTTCTACTAAAAACGTATTTGTCGTGGGTGCATATTATGGTAGTTCAAAACTAAAAGCTAATGAATTTTTAAAAGAAATTAAGGACGAAACTGTGAAATTATCTAGACAATTGTCGGGAATATGTATTAAATATTCCGCTAGACTTTATACGCCTTGTGTGCTTAGGAGAAAAGTAGTACGAAAAATGATTGCTATTTGGATAGGCGGAAAATAGCTTACAAGCATGATTACCACATAAAAATGTTGAATTAATTTTAAAAATTTGACCAGTTTAAAGCCTTATGTACCAATTGAACTTGCAAGAAAACCAAGGAACCTAAAAGAATTGAAACATTGGGAAAGCTACAGAATACTGTCAATTTTTACTGCACTCTGGCCCATTTGTTTTAAAAGAAATTTTAATCAAGAAGCTATATGATCATTTTTTACTACTTCATATTTCGATTAGACTCTTATGCGAAATACAAAATCAGACGGCAATTCATGAATACCCACAGGCTCTATTAAATCTCTTCGTAGTAAATTTTGGGCTTTATTATGGAAAACGGTATATTTATCATAATGTTCACGGCCTACTGCATATTTGCGAAGATGTAAAAATGTTTGGGCCGTTAGATAATTACAGTGCATTTAAATTTGAAAGCTATATGTCTTCTACAAAAAAATTGATTAGAAAATCTTCTGCTCCATTACAGCAAACAGCAAGACGAACTCATGAACTATTCAATCATATTGTAGCCATCAATAATGATTCAATCAACGTAACCGACTTAAGTTCAGAATTTCAAAATTTACACACATCTCCTCCACTACTTATTAGATGCTTAATTAAGATGCTTTAGATTAGATGCTTTAAGATTATTAGATGCTTAATTTTATTATTGAATTTTGAATACAAATCAACTGACGTCAGAAATGACTTTGTAGAATAATTTAATTATGAATATATTGAAGAATTCAGTTTTGGGCTATTGAATGGTTAAAAATGACTTTTAAAGCAAAATTTTCTCGTATAATTTGTATTAATAATTTATTTTAAGTCCTTTGCTCAGTTTTAGATATATTTACAAATTATTAAATAAACTGAAATGAAATAAAAAAAAATTGTATAAATATTCTCAACATTTCTTTTTTCCGTAGTAACCACAGAAGGAGGACCTGAGACTATCTGTGGAAAATATGTAGGTTTTAGGTCATCACAACACCTTCACACATTTTCACTGGAATGTAAGGAAGATTTCTGGGGATATACTGGAATGTGACATTAAACAGTCGAGAGTATGTATTCAAGAGGTTAAAGTAATATTCTGGGATATAATAACTAGTATTTCAAATCCTGATAACATCCCATATGCTGTCGATGGGATATATATAGGATGTCCTAAGGATATACTGCAATGTGACATTAAACACTCGGGAGGATGAGTTTAGGAGGAAATTGGGATATTACGAGATGTCCTAAGGATATACTGCAATGTGACATTAAACACTCGGGAGGATGAGTTTAGGAGGAAATTGGGATATTACGAGATGTCCTGAGGATGTAGTAAGTAGGACTTTAAATCCTAATAACATCCCATACACTGTCGATGGGACCTAGATAGGATGTTCTGAGAATATAATGGGGTGTGTTTAGGAGCTTAGTGGGGCATCCCGGGATGTCCTGAGGATGCAGTAAGTAGGATTTCAGGTCCTAACAACATCCCGTACGCTGTCGATGGGAGTTAGGTAGGATGTCCTGAGGATATACTGGGATGTGACATTAAGCACTCAGGAGGGTGTGTTTAGGAGGTTCGGGGGATATTACAGGATGTGCGCATATCGCGCGAGCAACATCCTCAGGATATCCCGAGGATGTTTTTGTGCTATATGGGGCAGGCATTCTACTGTCAACCAGCTGTACCGTGTTGTTGAATTCATAAGTGAAGGCCTTCAACAGAAAAAAGTAACAGTAGCATTATTTTTTGACATAGCAAAGGCTTTCGATCGTCTATGACTAGACGCACTAATCTTCAAACTACACAACGTGGGTTTCCATAGTTACATCGCAAACATAATTAGTTCCTACCTGACAGACAGACATTTTGTCGTTCAAGTTTCAAACAGACTATCTACACGCAGAACTATCCTCGCAGGCGTCCCACAGGGTAGTTTGCTTGGACCCACTCTTTTTAATATCTATGTGAGCGACATTCCTATCCATTCTTACACTTAGACAACACGACACTAGCAATGTATGCCGATGACACTGCTATCGTAGGCTACTACACAACTGTCTGTGTGGTTTTGGAATTGTTTCCATAAACGTGAAATTACAGAATGCTGAACGAAGAAAAGAGCAACATCTGTGATCGACTGTTCTGCTTCAATGCGCCCCACAGCACGCCAGCGCTCAGAATCTTTCATTCGTCTTCTGGAAGTCATAGAAACACTTATGTCTTGAAAAAAAAACTGTACCAAAATTTTAAACACCTTCTATCGACACTTACAATCAACTTCTGTAACCCTTCATAAAGTTGGCTTCTTATAAGACTGCCCTTTTTGCCTATTTCTTCACATGAAAGTGCGATTGGCTGTTACCTAACATATTTGCATACTTCCATCTACATCTGCAGCGAATTGCATCCTCTTCAATTCTGATTGGCTTCTGGAAATTAGCATTTTCCTCTCCGTGCTTAACTTTTGGAAGTGTGTGTATTTAAAGGCCACAAGTAGCTAGAAAACAGTGGCTAACGTTGGCCAAGTTAAACCGAATTACAGTCGAACGGATTTTAAAATCTTGAAAGATCTTTTAGAGGAGCCCTGGAAGCGTGCCAAGAGGATCGAATGGGCAAACATTACGGTTGATTTCCCCGGCAGTGAAAAGGAAGCCTGATGAAAACTCGACTAAAAGAACAGCAAAGGATGTTCCGGCGCAACGAGGTCCAGGGCCAGCAGAAAAGAGGAAAATGTCGACGAATGGAAGACCAGCTAAGCGAATGCCACCACGGGGGGGGGGCGTCCGGGCGCAACGAAGGAAAACCTAGTGAGACATTCACGGCTATCCATCGTTAGCCACCCGAAGGGAGGCCGGAAAAGATCCAGCATGGAGATATCTGAGAGGTAAAAGCCGAGGCGGTATCCGAGGCGGTATATCACGTATATCCGAGGCGGTATCCCGCAGAGAAGAAAGTCCAAAAGGAGGGTAAAGGCCTCAAAGGAAAGGCGCACCCCGCAGGAAATCAAGCGAAGAGCAGACTACCAGAATCCTCAACCCGCAAGAAAGGCAGCCCGATTCACCGTCAAGGGACTAAAGAGCAAGGAATTTCCGAGAGAAAATGAAAGTCGCCCTAAGAGGAAAATGAGAATACAAAACCTGAATTGCCCAACTTCAGAAGAGTTTCGCCGCGAAAGAATAGATGATTACAGAAGGCTAAAAGATAAGTGGACATTTTCTTTGTTTTCTTATTTAGAATTGAAGTTTAGTTTATATCATTTTGTTCAAAGTTGCTTTTCTCAAACGATAACAATTGTTACATGCTGCTAGAAGCAAGATTTCTTATTTGAGTTTTCAAGTTTGCGAGAAAGTGTATAACAATTGTCTTTTAGTTGGAAAGATTTGAATTTACAAGGGATATTTTTTGTAAACTAAAAGTTAAAATTAAATTGTAGGAAAGGATTGTAAACTACGTATAGCAACTGCGCACGTTGTGGTGTAAAATGAGTCCTGGAATTTTATATATTAAATGTGTAAAAATGTTTGTACTGAAAGTAAATTTTAGATGATGATTTTAAAGTGTTTTAGAGTTTAAACTTTGTTTAAATGAAATATTTCAAAACTTTATTTGAATTAAAGCTTGGAGGGAAAGTTAATACAATGAATGTATTTAAGTTAGGCTCTCTAACACGAACGCTTAAAACACTTTCGCGAGTGTAGTATTGATATAAAGGTGTCATTTGAGGTCTAGTGTGTCTAATTTGTTTTTTATCTAGATGGTTAGATATTATTCGTGGTAGCATAACACTTACATTCTCGTTTCGTCACAGAACAAACTTCTGGATAGAGTTGGGGGAAATGAGTTAAAATGTGAGTCAGTTAAATCTGATTGAGAACCAAATAAATGTAATAAAATGTAAATTGGAAGGGAATTTGGAAAATTTTTCTTTGCATACGAAGTACTAATACTTTCCCCTTCTAGATATTTAGGAAGGACTATATTATGTATAATGATGTTTTCAAGATTAAGACGAATGTATGTACTTCAAGTCAGCCAAGAAAAATTGTAAAAACAAGTTTTTTTTTAATCTTAGTTTTAACTTAGCTTAGATAATTTTTAAATTTGGACATAAAAGGAAGTTAAAACTTCGATTTCAGCAGCGTAACTGAATTGAGAAATCAGGGTTGTTAGAAAATAAATTTTTGAAGTTGTTAAAAAATTTTTCTAGAATTTAAAACTCTCAACAATATCGTTGTGAGACCTTTTTCTTCGAGTACTTAAATTCTGGTGGGGGAAAATGTAAGGTATATTTTAATTTTATAATGTACTCTTTTGCAAGGCAAATTCAAAGCACCATGAAGAAAGTGGTTGTTTTTCATGAAATTTAAAATGTGTATAGTTCATACACAGATAATAAAAATGATTAAAAAATCAAGGTCGTAGTACCTGTTCACGGCTCACATTAACCCTTTGAGTGTTCAAATTAGTAGTTGGTTGAACCGCCCCTGGCGGCAATGCATGCTTGAATTCGTCTAGGCAAGCAGTGATAGAGGTTCCAAATGTCATCCTGCGACACATTCTGCCAGGCATTTATCAGTTGTCGCTTCATATCTGCGATATTTTGCGGTGCCCGAATTTGGCGGCCTACCATATTCCAGACATACTCGTTTGGTGAGAAGCCTAGTAACCTTGCTGGCCAAAGCAGAGTATCAACTACATGAAGACAGTCCAGGGATATGCGAGAGGTATGTGGCCTGGCATTATCCTTTTGTAAAATGGCCCCAGGATGACGAGCCATGAAGGATAATGCAACCGGCAGCAGGAGGGTATCAACATATCGTTGAGCTGTCAAAGATGTACGGAGGATGACTAAAGATGACCTACTGTCATAAGAAATAGCGCTCTACACCATCACACCAGGGGTTATGGTTGTATGCTTTTGTAAAACAAAGGCTGATTGGGACCGCTGGCCCCGTCCTCTCCAGACACGAACACGGTGGTCATCTGCTTCAAGAGTGAAGCAGGATTCATCGCTGAACACTATATGATGCCAGTCTGATAGCAGCCGTGATGATCGGCTGCGACACCACTTCAGACGACTCCACCGATGTTGTGGGATCAAAGGAGAACGTCTTAAAGGCCTCTGTGAGAGTAACCCCGCTTCAGACAAGCGCCGTGAGATGGTGAAGGGTATCACGGGAGTTATAGACATGGCTGTAATGCGTTGAATAGTCGACAATGATACTGTTGGGGCAGTTTTGGCCTGGTGAACAATCATCCTATCTTGCCTCGCATTTGTACTCCTTGGCCTTCCAGAGCCTTCATTTCTTCGGCAATTTCCTTGTAGCAAACATTGCTGCCAACATCTTTGCACAGCAGTGTCTGTACGCTACAGGTGGCGGCCTATTGCTCGGTATAGCCCTCCAGCTTCACGAAACCCTATAATGCGACCATGTTCGAAGTCGTTTAGTTCTCTGTAAGGTTTTCGGTATCGTCGTAATGGCATTTTTAGTTGCTTCTTTACAGAATTACAATGGCAGCAAGAAAAAAGATAAATTTTCCGCCTCTGTTACTGGTTTTATACTTTGCGAATTGTGCACTAGAAATGCGCGCTATGATCGCAATTTCTGTTCATTTGCCTTGAAACTTTGATCATTTACATGTTCGATCAAGATGTTTTTGCATACCAAATTTCGTCACGATCGCAAAAGTACTTCTTTGTGCTTCGAGTTTTTTGCAAAAGAGTGTAGGTATTTTAATTTAATGAACCTATCCTATCTTGCTTCGCTTCAACTTACAATTCCCTACCAGAATGAGCTTTTAGAAACGCGTTGAATGCAAATGAGGAAGAGTTAGTATTAAAAGGAAGTTCAGCTGACTTCGAGAGAAAGATATTTAGGTATTATGAATAGCGTTCGTTTGGGCTACGTCTTTCTAAGCTGTTGTTACGCTCGGCCGTATTATTACGTGCCTTTTGACAGTTCGCCGGCTAGTTTAAGATTTTCGGCCGACTACTTTAGAGCTGTGTTATTTTCGGCTAAATCTCCTAGTTAGTTGAGAGTATTTTAGTATTTCATTTCTTATTGAGAGTAGTTTAGTATTTCTTACTTTTAAGCCCAAGGGGAGGCTTTGCTGTAAGCCCGAAGAAAGGGGCCAACTGTTAATCTTATTTTGATTGAATAAAGGGCAATTAACCTTTCTTGAGTTTACAACTTCTCTCCTTTGAACTAAGCGATAATTCGCTAACAGTTCTCTAGATTCCTCGACATTAACAAAATAAGAATAAGGCACCCTACAATGCATCCAAATTAATTGACATAATTTGCATTTATATTTGAACTAAATGCATGTTTGAAGATAGAGAAGAATACAAACAAATTATATATTGAATTATCCCCTTCCTGTAATTGAGGGAGTCATGCATATAATTTTTCGAATTATATGCATGACAGACAAATCATGAACCGTGTTTTTCAATTCATAAATCATTTTCTGAAAGTATTTAAAAGTTTCCAAAATTACATTAAAAACTGATTCACTACGCATATTTGTGTTGGTAGTATCCTTATTGGGTACATCATTATTAACAGCATTACTTGTGACACGATTCTCAGCTATAACTGCCATTGCAGGTGCCACGTGGAATGTTAGTCGAGCGAGCACTTGTGCTAGCTTTGACAGGAGGAATAACTTCAGAAATTTTAGTGGGAACCTTTTGTGTAGGGAGCTTTGGGCACCTACGGTAGTTCTCCATGTGTCCCGTTTGGCCATCATTTCAGCACTTCAGAATTTCGAGCCTTTTTGCTCATCAGTTTTCAGTCTTGTATGCCTAGCATACTAGACTGAAAGCCGAGAGAACTGTGGCGCTAGTTGGGACAGTGCTAAAAATGTAAAGAACCAAATAATTTCAGATTACGATGCACCGGTAGTAATTTCAGATTACGACTTAGATTGCTGTTGCTGTTGTTGACTAATGCTCACTGTCTGACCTATAGTGAGCCCAAGCCCACAAAATTCCTCGTGAAAAGGAGCCTGTTGTTGGCAATAGCCTTGAGCACCTTACAGGTGACAGTGTGATTTAGCTCATTTCCGTCTCCAATTTTAATGGAGAGCGACCCCCTGGGGCACGGGTCCAAGGGTCTCCCCCTCCTTTCCCCTACTACGAACTCTCAAGAGGAGAACACGTTTCTGGTCGCAACATATTTAGAGAGACTCCATGCCGCATTTCGGTTGTACAGCACGACTTAGATTAAAAAGTACTGACGAATTTCATTGTAGAATGTGTAACGGTAGTAATTTCAGAATAGAACGTCGTACCGGTAGTAATTTCAGAATACAACGCACTGGTAGTAATTTCAGATTAGGACGCAGTGGTAGGAATGTTAGATTAGACCGTGGTACTATTAGTTATTTCAGATTACAACGCACTGATAATAATTTCAGACTAGAACGTCGTACTGGTAGTGATTTCAGAAGATAACTTACCGGTAGTAATTTCAGATTAGAATGTACAAACAGTAATTTCAGATTAGAATATGCAGGTAGCATTTTCAAATTACAAAGTACCCATAGTAGTATTGATTTTGTTGGAAAGCAAACCAGTTTCGTTGGAGTGGCAAGTGAACCGCAACATTTCGACGCTCTGTTCTTGCTAAGATGTTGGGCAGTAAATCAGGTTTGGTCGGTCGCGACCGGTATATTGCCTTGTTGTCTTTCCTGGTACACTTCTCCTTTCCGTTCGTCATAAGAGGGGTGTCCGAGCAGTTCACCTGAACTACCGATCACAAACAAAGCCTTCCTGAATTGAAGATCATTTCCACTGCACAAAGGAAAGAGTCATTGCGTTGGCAAATATGTAAAACCTAAAAAAAGAATGTTTAGTTAATTATACAATTTTCTATGGAGAGATAGCAGCAAATATCTGATGATATATAAGGTTGAAAGGTACCAAATATCACTCAAATATATATTTATATTTCAGAGTAAGAGAATATGGAAAGTCATGTTATGTTAGAAAAGGAGAAAAAGAAAAATAATACGTGTGTGATTGTGAATGCACTAAGCTTATCTCACAAGGTCAAAGGAGAAAACCTCTTCTTTGCTGTCCTCTCGCAGATTGAAAGAATGGCCAATTTTTTTTCTTATCTACATGCGGTGCACTTATCGCATCAGATGGAAATGCAGTCTTTGGCATTGAATTTAGCGCAATTTATTACTGCGCTTTAGGCATTATTATTAATGTTCTTATCCAAAACATTGTATACAGTGAAGGGTTTGATTCATTTCATGAGTTGATTTGTTTTGTTAACTTTTATTTATAATTTAATCTTATCGCCGAACCTCAAAATGTATATACAACTTTCAAAGTTAGATTTATTATCTACTAATTCTCCCTTCTCATTCCCATGAAATTCGTATCGTAGCGAATTTTACGCTTTCGCTTATTCGAGGCCTTAATAGTTTAAAGCAAAATTCTAAAAATGAACACAGAATTATGTGAATTAAATGGAAGGTATTTCTTATGGAAACTGGGAAGAAATTTGATTTATTAGAGCAAAAATTATCGGGTTTTAACGAAAGTTTCCCGCCACTGCAAATATAATCTGCACAAACAGTTCGCTTTGGTGTGTTTTGTAAAATGATTTTTGCCATTTCAAAGAAAGCGACTTGCTTTAGGACACTGTGATGTGAAATTTGTAAAACCATATCGCTGTCATTAAGGTATCTGAAATGGACTTATAACTCAACCAGATTAAAACCATGATTTACTTCCATTCCTGTTGCAAAAAGTGAGTGACAAAATGTCACCAAATCATATGTACAGCTCTAGGTACTTTGTTGTATTATATGACACTGTGAAGGTTTGGTACCGAAAGCTCAAAAACAAGGACTACGACATCCAAGAAGCAGAGAGCTCTAGCCGTCCTATTCACTCATGTTGATGAGGCCCACCTGCGAGAACTTGTGGAAGAAGATCAGTATGCAACCACTCGAGAGCTGTCTAAATAGTTAGACGTTAGTGCCACGTCCATTAGTTGTGCTATGCATCGCATAAACTTGACCTACAAGTTCAATCGCAGAATGCTGCATGAGCTGATTCAAGCAAATACAGACAGACATGTTCTGGCTTGCACCAGTCTCCTTAAATGTCAACACAAGGACAAAATTCTGAACTGGAACGACACTTGTGATGAGAAGTGCATTTACTTCAACAACACAAGCCGAAAAGGGGCTGGTCTTCACCTGGTGAGGCCGTCAGCAGCGTTGCAAAGTAGAGCTAATTTGACTGACAAAAAAGATCATGATTTATATCTGGTGGGATTACCGTGGTATTATCCAGAAGCAGTATCTGGAAAATGGTAAAACCCTCGACAGTAAGGTTGTCAGGACTGAGTGTTCTGTGCATACTTTTGGCGAACATATTCATAACTGTAATAAAGTCTTGATCTCGAACAGGGATCAATGTTCTGTGGTAGAATAACTGTGGTTAAATGGTAGAATAACTGCACGCAGGGAGGGTTTTAAAATTACCCTTTTATTAAATTAATATTTACAGCCACTTCCCAACTCGGGAGGGATAACAGAAAATAATGACCGCACTTGGGTCTAAACTGAACAATCAAATAATTTAAAATAAAGTTAAATCGAAAACTAAGAATTCGTTGCTCTCAGAGCTATAAACGCGAGGTTGGCCTCTATGCTAAACGATCAATGGTGCGTAGCAAGATTTAGCTAATACTAACGCACTTAGATTACTTCAATAAGTAATAGCGTAACAGCGCTAAGGCTTAGAACTTAAATACTAGCTAGTCAGGTCGACGTCGAACAGAGCCCCAGTGATCTGAGAATAAAAGCCCTCTCACATTGAGAAATTCCTTGCTAACCTTTTAAATACCAAAACTTGGCTCTACTTCAAATTAGCATAACGCTGAAACGCGCCCTCATTCTAATCCTGCATGGATAACGTCAAATTGCCTCCCTGAAAATCTATCTTCGCTTCTGCCAATCTAAAAAAACCCACACCCAGAATAATACACGTTTGCAGGTTTCGCACAATATAAAATAAAATTTTTACCCGCTCGTCGTTGATACGCACAAAAAGTGAAACTTTTCCTAGGCATCTACACTTCTCTCCTTGGGCTGCTATGACACTCGTGTCCCTTGCACTAAAAATTCTATAACGGCGAAAGTGTTTCTTGAAAAAATTTTCCGAGATAAAGCTACTTTGCGCTCCTGTATCCAAAAGAGCCGTCGCCGGTATGTTGTTCAATCTTCGGTAAACTTAAATTTTTGACGACCACGGTGTTTAAACTAATTGTGGAAGGATTTTGCGAGACTTCGGACTTCTTCACCTTCCTTGAAGAAATCCATCTTAGTTTAAATGCTTCTTCTTATTCTGCTTACCTTCTGCATCTTTGCCCGTTTTTCGATTAAAATCTTGTCGTTCGCCGCTCGACTTAGGAGATCCATCTTTCTTCGGCCATTGCTTCGCCTTGTTCCCGTAACTCTGTTGTTGCTTTTGCTGGGGTCTTGGCGTGTTCCACTGATTTCTTCGCTCAAATTGGCGACGTCGTTCATTTTCTGCAATTCTTCGACTTCAAATTGTACGGCGAGCTCGAATAATTTATCCAAAGTCGTTGGGTTTCTGAGCTCGATAAAATCTTGAACTTGGGGCGGTAGTCTAGGAAGTATAATTTGAATAATTTCTGGATCCGGGCGACTTCTATACAAAAGCTTGAAAACTTGGATTTTTCTCAAGGTAAAATTTGACAAATCTTCTATCTTTTCTTGGTAACGACTAAACCGTTCCGCCTCTAGTCTGGCTCGATCTCGTACGACAGGAAATGCTTTAACGAAAGAATTTTTTAAATTTTCATATGTGGGGCTTCCCGGTTCCCCCGAAAGATTCTTTCCAATACACTTGAGCCAATTTAGCGCTTGGCTCTTCAAAACGCTGGTGGCAAGAGTGACTTTCTGAAATTCGTGGACTGGATATAACATGAAATGTGCGTTCAATTTTTCCAGGAAATTAATTACGGCTGACTTGCCGTCAAAACTTGCTGCTGGCTTCATGGCTGCCCGCATGGTTTGTACAATGTAGCCAAATCCTTGTAGGGCAGGAGGTGATATCTCAGGGTTCTGCACAGGTACTGCAGGTATCTTAGGTTCATCTTCTTGTCTTTCAGGCCATCCTCTCATTTTTCTTCTTTGGGCGCCAGTGTCAGGACTGAGTGTTCTGTGCATACTTTTGGCGAACATATTCGTAACTGTAACAAAGTCTTGATCTCGAACAGGGAGCTGAATGCAGCTATGTTCTGTGGTAGAATAACTGTGGTTAAATGGTAGAATAACTGCACGCAGGGAGGGTTTTAAAATTACCCTTTTATTAAACTAATATTTACAGCCACTTCCCAACTCGGAAGGGATAACAGAAAATAATGACCGCACTTGGGTCTAAACTGAACAATCAAATAATTTAAAATAAAGTTAAATCGAAAACTAAGAATTCGTTGCTCTCAGAGCTATAAACGCGAGGTTGGCCTCTATGCTAAACGATCAATGGTGCGTAGCAAGATTTAGCTAATACTAACGCACTTAGATTACTTCAATAAGTAATAGCGCTAAGGCTTGGAACTTAAATACTAACTAGTCAGGTGGACGTCGAACAGAGCCGCAGTGATCTGAGACTAAAAACTCTCTCACACTGAGAAATTCCTTGCTAACCTTTTAAATACCAAAACTTGGCTCTACTTCAAATTAGCATAACGCTGAAACGCGCGCTCATTCTAACGGGAAGTTGAAATAAGAGCTTACAGGAAAGAGAAAATTAACATAAAACTTTGTTCGCTTAAACTAAAACCTTACAAGGTGTACAGCGAGATGCTAGTCTGTGTTGAACACTGCTATCAAGTGAAAATGTTGAATTCAGTTCTGGCACAAAAAGGTAATGTTTCTTTGAGATAATGTAAAGCCACATATGTCTGCATTCACCGGCTGGACCCTGTATGGGAGTCGAATGGGATTTTTTGCCGCACCCACCATATAGCCCCGACATCGCTCCTTTGGAATCCTAGCTTTTAGCACAGTTGTAGCTATATCTTGCTGGTGCTATCTTCTACTCTTCACAGGATGTCCGAAATGAGGTTGATCTGTTTTTGGACTAGCGGCCGCCAAGTTTCTGAGCCGAAGGCTTTGAAATATTACGTAAACATTGGCAGAAAATCATAGTTTTGGGTGGTGATTAGTAAAGGTACTGCTTTCATGTTTTTTCCCCTAAATTTATTAAGAACATTTTTTGACGGAAATACAACTAAATATTATTAATAACTCTTGGCTTAATAATGAAAATGTTAATTTTATAGTTCTAATTTAAAATATTTATTTAGTATTATTTAATTTAAAGTGGATATTGAAGTAAATGGAATTATATTTAAAAACTTTCTCATTGTGCATTGGCATTGAATTTGTTTTATCGGAACTGAAAGCTATTATTAATAATTATTCATATAATACTGAAACCTTTTCTGTTAACAAACACTAAGTCTAAATTTCATTAAGAGTGTTATTTGAACTATTTAATCTTGAATGATCTTACATTCCTCTTATTCGACTTTGAAATGGCTTTCAAACGTTTCAACGGAGTTTTTAGACTTTGCCCTACGTACCGTATATAGGAGTCAGTTTCCATTAGAAAGCCCTCCACGAAGACATCCCTCGCCATGCGCAGATAGCTCTAGTGTACTTTGCCTTAATCAAACCATAGCAAACTTTTAACGGCACAATGTGGTTATAACATAACGTGATATATTGAGAGCCCTCTAGTGAGTAAAATATTGGACGGAACATAACCAAATTTGATGGACGTACATAGTGGGCCATGGGATTTCGATTTCTATAAAAAAAAGAAAAAGAAAAAGTTTGTGCTGTTTACCGAATAAAATGCATTATTTTGCATGATCGCATTCCACGTAGCGATCATGACTATAAAACGAAAATGCTGGGAAAATTCTCATCATTTTGAAACCAACTGCCTTTCAATGGCTCTTACCAAACGAAACCTTGCGTTTTTGTTAGTCAAGCTGCATTTTCAGTCCAATGAGAATGCCCATGTTGCCTTTGTGAATTAGCCGGTAAAAAAGTTGCAAACAGGACCAATGAACATTACAGACTCTGATTCAACGATTTGAAACCAAGGACATGTTCCCAATACCGCAATTTTGGAAGCTCAAATGACGTTACAGGTTAAATAAATTAATTCTGACATGTTGCGAGCCCCTGTGGAAAATGTCGTGCAACGTATGCATTTCTTGGAACATCACAGTAGTGGTCACACTGAACCTCATTTGAAGCAACAATCATTTGTTGTTAATAAAATTGATATGTGTTGTGTCGTTTGGATATTTAATCCTTTATTATTCACACTAATATACACTGGTTTCTATAAATTAAGGAAAAATCACAAAAATAGTAATAACGAGATCCAAAATATCATTTTAAAGTTCTAAAATAATCTGCATAAAATTTGAATATGTTGTCAAATAAGAGTTCCTGAGTACAACTGCAGTATGAAAATTAGCGGCGCTGCAATCTGAATACGTCATCTGGGAGGAGCATAAAATTGCATCTTTGACAGCAAGCCTGCAAATTTCGCTGTAATACTGAAATAAGAAATGCGGCATAGTCAGTTCATAATAATGATCTGCAGGCATCATTTGCCCGAAGCACTGCGATAGAGAGCTCTCGGGAGACTAGAGGCAGGCAAAGTCAGAAAGATGTGGCCAGAGGGCTAAATGTAAGTCTAAGGTTCATAGACTTTAGCAACAATTTCTAACCACAGAATCGGCATTGAGGAGGCAAATACAAGGACGGTCAACCACTACGACGAGCTCCGATGACCGACGCTTGTTATTATGCTGACGAAGGAATGGAACCGCAACTGTTACTCAACTCTGATCCTCCCTTGCTGCAGCCACCAGAAGGTTGGTGTGAACGTCAACCGTGCATAGTAGGACGTCTAAGGAGGTCTGTACCACTAAGGAGGTCTCTACGCAAGGCGACTAGCCATTTGCGTGCCGCTTATGTCACGTCATAGAAGGGAAAGTTTGAGGGGGGCATGTCAATAAGTCCACTGGACGGCTGATAAATGGAGGGTTGTGCACTTTATGGATGAGTTCAAGTTTAGTCTAGAAAGCGATAGTAGCGTTATATGATATGGAGAGAACCTGGAACCCGTTATAATCCGTCAAACATCCGTGAAAGAGATGCATACGGAAGAGGCAGTGTCTGTTGGCTCTCAGGAGCTTGGAAACACTCATCCCGAAAGGCAGACCCAGGACGGGGGTCCAGTTCTTGCTGTTCTGTTCTGTTCTGTTTGGGCTGGCATCTCTTTGGGTGGACGCACAGACCTCCATGTCTTTCCAAGGGGAACCGTGAATGCTCAGGTTTATAGAGATGACATCCTTGGTGCCGGGGCATTAGGTGATGCTTTCCTGTTACAAGATTACAACGCAAGACCACACAGGGCTCGCATCGTAGATGATTATATTCAACAAGAAACAATTATGCTCACGGAGTGGCCGGCTCCACCCCCGACTTGAATCCTATCCAGCACGTTTGGAATACTTTAGGCAGACGTCTAGCTGCTCTCAATCCGCCCCCTCAGACCCTTGCCGCGATTGCAACTACTTTGCAAGAGCAATGGCTCTCGCTTCCTATGGAACTGATAGACCGCATAATTGAAAGCATCACACATCGCTGTATGTGCTGTATTGCTTCTAGAGGCGATCATATTCCATATTGAAGATACTTTATCTATAGCAAACTGACACCTTCGATTTGTTCATTTTATACATGTGCTAATTTCTGTATTACCATAATTGTCTGCTAATTTCTTTTTATGTTAGTTTGTCAGGACAGAGTGTTCGGTGCATATTCTTGGCAAACATCTTTGGAAAACTCCTTAAGTCCTGATCTGGAACAGGGAGCTGAATGCAGCTATGTTCTGGTGGTAGATACTCTGATTAAGTGGTAGAATAACTGCACTTGAAAGGGATTTAAAATCCTCTTTTATTAAATCAATATTATTTACAACCACTTCCCAACTCGGGAGGGATACAGAAAGTAAAAGACCACACTTAGGTCTAAAATGAACAATCAGATAAATTTAAACCAAAGCTAAATAGAAAGTTAATTAATCTTTGCTCACAGAGCTATACGCGGAGTTGGCCTCTAACTAAATGGTGCGTAGCAAGAATTACTAATACTAGCGCACTTGGATTTACTTCAATAAGCAAATACGTAGCAAGCACTATGGCTTAGAATTTAACTGCTAGCTGGTCAGGCGAACGTCGAATAGAATGACCGTGATCTGAGACTAAAAGCTCTCTCACACTGAAAGCTCTCTCACTGAGAGGTTTCTACCACTTGCTTAAATAGAACTTGGCTCCACTTCAGATTAGCATAAAGCTGAAAACGCGCGCTTCTTCTAACGGGAAGTTGAAACATGAGAAGAGATAGAAAGATTTAAATTAAAATAAAACTTTGTTATTTTAACTAAAACCTTACAAGTTGATACCTTACTATGTGTTGTATATTGTGGGTAAGTTTCATAAAATTCTACATGTAACCTTCCCTGCACCCTTATGCCGGGGCGCATGCACCCTTATGCTGATGATTTTCTGTCACAGGACGACAACTTTAGACCGCAAACGGCTCGCATCGTGGATGATTATCTTTAGCTGCAAACAATTCAGCGCATGGAGTGGCCAGCTCGATCACAGGACCTAAATTCTACAGAGCATGTTTTAGATGCTTTGCTGAGACGTACAGCTGCTCTCAGTTTTCGTCTTCAGACCTTGCCACGCTTGCAAAGGCTCTGCAAGAGCAATGGCTCTCACTTCATACGGAGTAGTTAGACCACATAATTGACAGCATCACACATCGCTGTACGTGCTCTATTGCTTCTAGGGGAGATTATATTCCATACTGAAGGTAACTTTCCCCTACCAGAGTGAAGAACCCGAATTGTTCATTTTATACATATGCTAATTTCTGTAGATGTTTGGTAATTTCTTTTCAGTTATTTTATAACTTACTGTGTGTTGTATACTGCGGGTCAGTTTCATTAATTCTACATGTAACTTTTGCAGTAATCTTCATTTTTGTGATTTTCCTTAATGAATGATAACCAGTGTACTTTTGCAGCGCCAACATTTCCGCTGGTGGCGATTTTGTTACTAATATTTTTTTAGAATATGAAATTCCATGGTCCACTAAGTATGCCCATCACATTTGGTTATGTTTCGCCCTATACTTTACTCTCTAGACGAATCTGAATACCTCACGCTATTTTATAACCACCCTGTATATACAGTGGCCCAAATGATGATGTCTGAAACATCCGATAGTACTGTTATATGAACTGTTTGACTTTGAACGAATTAGTTGGACCTTATTTGACTTTGGAATGGCTATTTGTACATAAGATTCTCATACGTAGTTAGCCCACATAAATAATATAAAAGATAAGGTTTATTTTTTCAAAACCATTATTACCTGCTACGCCAACAAGCACTACACGGCAAGAGAGGAATGCCCCGTGGAGGAAGTTTTAAGGAAACCTCCTCTAATCCAAGTTACAGACGAAGAAAACTACGAAAACACCTATGCAACCAGCCGGGACTCGAGTCCCGGACCGAATTACTAATGTTCAGTGGTTTTTACCACTCGGCTGCTGGTTAGAGAAATGATAAGATTTAAAAAGTGAATTAGGTAATTTATATGCCGTTTGCAGCGCAACAATAACCAAACTGTAAAACTGCTGAACACTGTTTGTTGGAACCAAGTTCTTTCAGTAAATCATCCACGAAGAAATCTTTCTCATAACTTTTCTCCTTTTCTATAGGTGAAATACTTAATTTCTAAATCAAAATTTCAATAACTGAGGCTGTGGAGTTTATATAGCTGCGATGTGCAGGTTCCTTGTTCTCTTTTGAATAATCACGTCAGATGAACAGGAAGAAATTGAAAATTTATTAAAGCTAATAATTACACACAGCAAAAGAAATAGCTGTAAATAGCTCAACGAGAAAACGGATATCAAGCAATTCCTTCTTCGCTTATATATTGTAAAAACATTGTAAAATCTAATACCTCTAAAGCTCTCTTTGAACTACAAATTCTTAACAACTGACTCCTTCTGACTCTCTGAGCCATGTATATATAGGGTGTTGAAGGGCTTCTGGAAACTTGGAGCAAACGCTCCTGGGAATTTAAAAATGCGTCTTCCCTGGGCCTCCAGCGAGTCGCTAAGTTGGCGAAAAATTGTGAAATGTCTCCAAGGCTTTCAGGAATGCATTCCCATATTTTGTGTTCTATCTGAGGTATTGTAACAATTTAGAAATTGCTCTGTTCAGAGCTGGAAGATCTACCTTACTGTTCAAGAAATAAACATTTGTACATGAAACATGTGACTACAAACTGAGCTGCAAGCAAAACAAACTGGAAACCAATAAATAATTAAATTGTTTTAAACAAAATAATATATAAATATTGCAATAATACACAAAAACAATAAATTTAAATAGTCATACAAACTTACAACAATATAAATATACTTAATACACCTATCTTTCCAAAAAAAATTTATACAGGCTGATAGAATTCTACAGAATTTCCTATAGAACTTTATTTGTAATCCCCTATTCAAATGCTTCTATACAAAATTCTATAGAAATTTTGAAAAATTTTCGCAGACCATAATTCTATAGAAAGGATATTGTTTTGCAAAATCGCATAGAAATTTAAAGTCCTGGAATGAAATTATGTAGAAATTTATTTATATATAATTATTATATATATGTATATAATTCCATTTATTTATACTTAATTCCATTTATTTATAGAATGGAATTATATAGAAATCTCTAAAAGTTTTAAAACTGCAAATTTTCAGTTTCTGAAGTGTTGTATGACATACAGAAGAACAAAAGTAAAAAAAAAAATTCACTAAGCGTTGAATCATTTTTGAAAGGAATTTTTGTTGTTGTACCCTTCTAGCTGAGTGCTTTTAGCTATATTAAGTAAGATATTGCGTAATATTTTTATGCAATATTACTTACATAGCTTATTTTCTCAAGTATCCCCCCCGTTTTTATCTTCGTTTCTACTTTAATATAACTTGAATCTCACCCATTCTTATCGTTGTCTCTGGTACTCCTTAGGCTTCCATAGTGAAGGTGAATGTGCAGCCTACTCGGTTAAATCACGAGGTGATTGTCGTTTGTGTTTGTTTCGCTGTGATTGGTCAGGTCTGAAAGTTCATAGTTCATAAATTTCAATAGTTAGAAAGAAAAGGTGAGGCCTGACCTTCGCAGGCTGTGAGGGTTTATCTTTGTTACTAAGAAGGAAATAATCCCGACGTAGACGACTCCATTTTAAAATTTAGGGGATTTCGTTCTTTGAACGCAATGAGAAAAGCGAAAACGAATATTTAAAAAATTTTCAGAGCCTGACACTAAAAGGCTAGGGGAAAAATATGCGTGGAAACAAAGTAATATAAAAATTAGTTCTTAATCTAAGCGTAACATCAGTTACAATCATAAAATTAGTGAAAAATTATTAAATTTATGCTGTTAGTTATAAAATTCAATCCCTGAAATTAAGTTTTTTTATTTTTTGTATATGAGCTCTAAATAAAGGAATGGTTTCTTAATTTTAGTTAAACTCAAAACTTAGCTTTAATTCAACTTCATTTAAAAGGAATTCATTTTGATTTAAATCTTTGAAATCAAAACGATCCAGGGAAAAATTGCAACTCTTCCAAACGTTTTTATTCCCCCTCCCCATGTTCCTCACCCAAATCATATTAAAACTTAGGTTAAAAATTTCTGTTCAGAAACGAAAATTTAATTTGTTCTTTTGAATTCGTTATTTTCTTTATCAAATCTTATTGGTTTTATTATGACTTTAAAGCTTTTTAAAGGTATTTTATAGAAAATTATAGCAAAGAAGCTTGTATAGAGTTATTTAGAATCATGCACCAATGTTTTATAAACTGTATTTGGTATCTTCAGCAGAATTCTCTTTGTTGATTCTATACACGATATTACATCCTTTGTCAGAGAAGTTAAAGGACAATTCTTTTTATTTCTGAGTTTGCATCACTAAAAAAGAGCAAATGTTGTTTTCATGTTACTTGGTATGTATTCTTACTTGACATGACCTTGGCCATGTTTATGCGCAAACTTACCAGGTGGCTGGTCTGTGCTTAGCAACACACTGTTCGGATTGCCGTCATATTCGTTGAGGATGCTGTTTGTGAACAAAGACTGAGCATTTAATTCTGCGTTAAACTTGGGAAAACTCCTAGTGAAATGTAGAACATGATTAAGCAAGCATATGCAGGCGAGATACTTTCAAAAAGTCGTGTTTTCGAGTGGCACAAAAAGTTTCATGAAGGCAGAGATTCAGTGAAAGACGATCTCAGAGCTGATACCGATGCGTGGAGCGTGTATGGCAACTATTACAAGAAGACCGTCGTGTTACGGTGCATATGATACCAGAAGAGCAGAATTTAAATCGTGAGGTGTGTAGTAAGATTTTGGGAAACAGAAACTTAATTCAAGAATCGTCCCTCACTCACTATCAGATGAACGGAAAGAGGAAAGACGAAGAATTTCCTCTGAACTATTGGATAGAGCCAGACGTGATCCCACATTTGCGTCAAAGATTATTGTGTTTTTTTCTTGTGTCCGTGATTGAAAAGGTGACTGAAAGGAAAGCTTCATCAAGATTATTGCAGACATCCAACGGGCTGCGACAAATAAGCTTGCAAGCATCGCAGTTGAAGATTTCCTCGCTTGCTTCCAAGACCTCCAGAAACGTTGGCAGTTGTGTATAGATAGCTAAGGGAACTACTTTGATAGCAGCTAGGATCATTACTTAGTAAACGAAATTTTCTATTTTTACGACCTTGGTCATGGAACTTTCTAACAAAGTATGTATATAAGATTCTATACGTGGGCCGTTTAGAAACTATATAAAGGTTTCATAAAATCTCTGCATACTATAGAATGAACTAAGGGGTACCTGGAACTAAGGGGTACTACATCTATAGAATGAATGGATATTGGGTAATTCGGTAAACTTCTTTAGACACCAGTGGATAGCTCTGCCCTTGTCACTAAATGTACAAACACCTCTATGCAAGTCGCCGTTTGTTCGCCAAGATAGAAGCCATCATAAACGGTACTCTGAAATAAATACTGCCGGCATCTTGATGACATGTGCTTTCTCTAAGTTATAAACTGAGCTTTATAATTATGCCGGTAACTTTATAAGGGGGTTTCGCCAAGACTTCTAATAAAAATGTTCTAATTTAAAGGCACCAGCATTTCGAAGAAAGTTACTTTCTTTAAGTTATCAACTGATTTTTATAATGATATTAGTAGTTTTATAAAGAGGTTTTCCAAGACTCCTAATAAAAATGCTGTGATACCAGGGCCTTGATAAAAACTGCTTTCTCCAAGTGACAAGCTGAGCGTTATAATGGTGCAGAAACCTTTATCCCAGGGCACCTTGACCAACAGTGGCTCACTTGTATAAAGGTGATATCTTTATCAGGGAGATATCGCCAAGACAGGTACAACACATAGATGGATACAGCTTTCTAATGTTCTAAGCTGAACATCGGAAAGATTTGGGTACCATCGGTCACTATTCATTAAAATAAAGACATGAGCGTCCGGGCAACCTGATTCCATGATCCTGAGTCATGGGCGTCCGGGAATCCAGATTCAATTCGGCGACTGTTCACTTCGATTTTCTAAGCAACGTCCAGAAATCTTGAAGATTGTATTCTTCATGGTATAAACTGAAATTCCTAAGAGTGTTGGCACCTTTATTGAAGTCGAAGACTATTTATTTAGAGCTTCACATGATTGTCACAGCATCTTAATGATGGTTGAATTCATCCTGGGTTCAAAAGAACTTCATAAGCGTACCAGGTACCCCTTAGGACTTGGCGAACAATAAAGCGAACCTTCGAAAAGTGCCAGTAACTTCAAGTGGGAGTGTTTAAAAGTGTGTTCTTCAAGATTTACTTAAATCTTCACATGAACGTTCCGGAATTTGATGAAGATTGCATCCTTCAAGGTATTAACTGTATTTCATGAAGGTTACGGGTACCCAATTCCGAAATTTGTATCCTAACGTCGGGGCACCCTTGGTGAACAATGATCAATCTGTATAAAGGTGCTGGTATATTTTTGCAATTTAGCCGCGTAGATCAGACTACTGCTATATGCCCATGATAAGTATCTTTACGCATAGTTCAACTTAAATTTGATAATAATATAATAAACCTCTGTTAAGAATTAATTTATCTGACCTAGCTTAAAGTGTTCCAAAGAGCTTTACAATTGGACTTTTGTAGAATTCTATAAGACATTTTTATCATACCTGCAAATACCATTTTTGTCATACCGACAGGCTAGTTCGTCATAAGGAACGACTTAGAATTTTATGACTTATGGATCCGAACTACAAAGTCATTTATTCGCTTAGACTGCGTAAGGATTGTCCCAAGGTCACTATAGTTCAGGACAGTCGTTCCCAAACTGTGCGCCGCTGCGCCCCGGGGAGCCGCAGCCTCTTCATAGGGATGGCGCGAAATAGTATTGCAAAAGCTTCATAATTAGCTGAAGCAAGATATTTGGCCTAATTAAACAAGAAATAAAGTGAGAAACTTAAAATATATATAGACCTTTTTTGGGGTGTTTTTTTTTGACTTTGTGAAGTCGCCGGCGCAGAATATTCTTGCGAACGCAAGGCGGCAACCCTGCCTCTTCTCGATCGCTCAATATGATCGCGATATATCTCGTAACAATCTAACCTGAGAACACATACAAGGCTAAAACAACATTTTCACGGCATTTCAACTCATCCCGTGAAAAGAAACGATGAACCTTTCTTCGTGTTGTTGCTAAAGTTAGCTCATCCTGTCGTTTGATTTGGGTTTGTGTGAACCGACATTCACAAGTGTTTTTTTTTCCACGGAATAAAAAATCCACCATATACTTTTAGGTCAGATATCATGCGATTTATGCTCGTCGTAAAAACGTCAGTCAAATCAGCAGCAAAAGTAACAATTTTGAAACCAAATTTATTAGGAGAATGCTGCTGTCATAATTTGGCAAACATTTAAACCGACTAATCTTAGCGGAGTTGCATAATGTTTTTCCAGCTTTGTGAGGTTTAGAAATTATACGCATATGTCAAAGATGAAGCAGACACCATAATAAATGCTTTCATTGCTTTAACATTTACTGACATTAAGGAGAACTCACTATCAGTGAATGAATGAATCAGTAATTGCTTTTATCATCGAGAATGGGGTGAGTTTAGGATTGTTGGAATTCGTAGTTTCGATAATAATGACAAAAGTGGGGATATCTTCTTATTGGTCTATTGATCATCAAATGATTGACGTGATATTAGCAAACTTTTAAATAAAATAGATGGATGCAACGCAATTTATCGTTTCGCACACTTTTTCCATTCAGTTCTCTTTGCTCAACTATATTGATATTTCATACACATACATAACAATACTGCATCTCGAAATGGTAGAACTATATTCTACAGCGACACATACTCTTTCTACTATAGCTAGGGTTTTCAAATTAGGTTGACTGGTAGTATAGGCATGTCGAGGTGCGTAGACTCTTCCCGACAGATTTGGACTGTTCTGGAAGATCTTACGAAAACATAAGCAAGCGTTGCCGGCTCAGTTTATTCAGTCGGTTTATAATCTAAGTATGTTGTTGTTTCAGATCCCCTTGGGACAGGAAAGCCTACACCAAGTCCAAGAGACCTTGCTCCACAAGTAAATCGCTGACGTCGTCCTACTCAGCCGACAGCTGTCTCAGGGAGACGCCTATACAATCCAATAGGTGAGCGGGAGAGGCAGGGAGGGAACAGGCATACGAGTGGAAGGTCTTTTATCCCTCTTTGAATTTCATGCATCAAAGATGCCCACTTCTGAATCTGTCCATGGCCGTTTGGATAAGCCTAGATCTTTTACTCAGGAGTGACAGGCCTGGTTGTTCAGCGAAATACCATTGGTGAACAAGAGACATTTTCCATGCCATGTTAGTTTTATGTTTGTAATAGGAATGAATTTCAGTTGTGATGTAGGGAGGTCATAACCTTTTCTTGCCAGATCGTCAGCTGTTTCGTTACCATACACCCCAACATGGGACGGTATCCATTGCACATATATGGATTTACGCTGTCCAAGCTCGAAAAGTTTAGATGCAATATCCTGACCGGTCTTGCCCATGATCTTAGGCCAGTTTTTAAGGTACTGAATGGAGCTTCAGCTATCTGTCAGTATCCATATAATGTCACTACTTGAACAGAGAGCACAATCAAGTGCTTTGCTGATGGCGATAAGTTGCGATCTGAAGAAGGAGCAATGATCAGAGTATCTGATGCTGCATCTGATATCTCTTTCAGGGGTGTTACAATAAATGCCCCTCCCTGCTCTACCCTTGTCTGATCTACTTTCATATGTATATATCACAAGGGCCTGGGCTGGAATATCATTAATGGTTTCAACAGCCTTTTCCCTGAGGAGTTCCAGATGATGGTTAACCTTGATAATATTAGTCGACAATTCCTCACCGATGTTAACATGATTAAAAGAAGTATCTGCAGAAAAACAGATAAAAGGTATCGATGTTTCAACATTTAAATTGATAAAATCCGAATTCCACACATAGTTAAGTGGCTGTTCCGCTTTAGGCGTTTACTGTTAGTCCAATTTAAACTAAAGGCTGAGGTCCGATTATAAAGACCAAAACTCTTAAGCTTGTTAAACTACTTATAGGAATTCACCTTAAAACGCATTCCCAAAGGCTGGATATCTGCCTCATAACAAACAATGTCGTTTGGGCAACTACTTCTAAGGCCAGTGATGATTCTCGCCGCCCTGAGCTGTACTCTCTCCAATTTCCTCAAGTTAGTAGTTGAAGCCAATTGATAGATTTGGTAACCATATTCAAGGACAGGGCGGACTAGGGTGATGTAGGTTATTCTAAGGGTAGTGGCGTCAGAACCCCAGTCTCTACCAGAGATATACTTTATGATCTGAAGTCTTTTTCTTGCTTTATCGGCCATTTTCTGAATATGCTTACTGCAGTTCACTTCGGTATCCAAAGAGAATCCGAGATAGGCAGAGTGTTTATTACAGTCCAAGCGCAAGCGCACTGCGTTCAGAGAAATGTCAGGAGAGTTATTATAAAGATGTCTGTTTGTAGTGAAGATGCAGCTGGAAGATTTGGAAGCATTAAAATTAAGTTTGTGGGTGTCTGCAAACTCTTGAACTGCTACCAGAATTTTATTCATCTGAAGTTCCAGTTTATTTATGGTGGAACCACTACTCCACATTACAAGATCATCAGCAAAAAGTGCGACTTCACAAGCATAGATGCTTTTTCCTATCCCTGAAATGAACAACAAAAAAAGAATGGGGCTCAGTACAGAGCCTTGGTGTATTCCCTGATGCATTTTGAAAAAGCTTGAGAGGCTGTTTTGTAGTTGAACACAGAAGTTGCGGTGATTAAAAAAGTTCGAGATCCAGGGCAGTGCTCTGCCTCTAATGTCAAAATCTTGATAGCACTTATTTCAGAGCTTATATTTGCAAACCCTGTCAAACGCTTTAGACAGTTCTAGGAATGCCACCACAGTGTGTTTAGTAGGCCTGTGATTCTGAGAATCTCTGACTCGCTGTGTAAAGTATAAAATTTGATCAATAGTTCTGTGGCCCCATCGGAAAGCAAATTTTCGGGCGTAAGCAATTTATTGGTTAATAAATGATGAGTTAGTCTCTTCAGAATAATACTTTCGATCAGTTTGCATGTGGTACCGCTAAGGGCGATTGGTCGATAACTTTCTGTAGAACTGGCCTGCTTGGTTGGTTTGCGTATAGGGATAATGATGGCCAATTTCCATTGTCTTGGAAGTTTACCTGTTTTCCAAGACAAGTTAAGTATGTTCAAAAGGTTCTCCCTACCCAAGGTACCAAGATGGGACAGGAAATATCCACGGATACCGTCTGAGCCAGGTGTTTTAGAGAGGTCCAAATTCTGGAGGGCATACAATAGTTCAAATGAGGTGAAATCATTGAAACGCCGGTTGACAACTGACACGTCGCGGCAAGATTTGATTTGATTTCTAGTGGTCCTGGATAAAATTTTATCAGATCTCTTAAAGTTCAGCCTGCTAACTTTGTCACAGTGCTTCGCTAGTGCATTAACCCCTTCTCGATCATCCACCGAACCATGGCCGTTATCATTAATGATGGCATTAGTGTCCTCATTACCAGGCTTTAACTGGTCAAGTTTCATAGTTAAGTATTCGGAGATCTGTAGTCCTGACTTTTGCATAGATTTTGCCAGTTTATTCTTTTTACTATTACATAGTTTCTTTTAATCTCTGCATTAAGTTTGTTAAGTTCAATTCTTTTGTCGATACCGCCATTCCGAGTTATTTCTTTTAAAAGGCAACCTCTCTTGACTAGCAGCGTTTGGATAGGATCTTCTTTGTGTACATGGCGAGTTCGAATTCTTTTATGTTTTCCTCTAGGGATGGTGGCCTTGTCGGCCTTAAAGATGATGCCCTTGAAGTTGGGCTATTCTTCTTCCAAGTCATCGGACAGAGGTTCTTGAGAGAAAAGGTTATTTGACAAGTCTTCAAATAGTTTCCAGTCAGCCCTCTTGAAGTTCCAAAGGAGGTCCCCTATTCCTGCAGAATTTATCTTGAGATCAATTTCAGTTAATATGGGTAGGTCATCGCTACCGATACTTGCGAGAGCCTTCTAGGAGCTGTATGGGAATAAATACGGGCTAATTATTGTTAAATCCAAAACATCAGTTATGCCATAGCTATGGGAACGGTAAGTATGAGTTCCGTCATTTAAGGACAGGAAGGCCTTGTCAAGGTCAGAGCCTCTAGCGTTAGTAGTGGTGCTTTGCCATGTAAGGTGCTTAGCATTGAGGTCCCCTAGGATCACAGTGTTTTCCTCAAACAAAATTTTCAACATAACAGTGTTTAATTTCAGATTATTGGGAGGGAGGTATAAATTTTTGATGGTGATGTGGCGATCCTTAGAAAGTATAGAAATGCCTTGATATTCGAGGCCTGAGGAAGCAAAGCCGATATCAGGCAGTATCTTAAATGCACTCTTCTAATAAGAAACATGAGATCACCTCCTTCTGAAACCCTATCTTTTCGGACTGTATCCTCTAATGTTCAAAAGTCACTTCTTGTTAAGTTTTGTTTCTTATAGTGCTATAATTTCCACTTGAAGTCGATCTGCCATTTCCACGATTTGGTCAAGCTTAATCCTAGTAGCTCCCGTGCTAAGATCGTTAATACTCCATTGTAGAATACGAATTTTTTTGGTCAAATTATATTTAGAAGGAGATTGTAGCTTGCTTGGCGAACAGGACCCTCTGCCCAAATCCTGAGAGCGTCCCGGATTATCCTGCGAGACGGACGATGCAGTATTCCAATTAACACTATGCGGATGGTCCATGGCTAAGGGTAATATGCAGCTTCACTTGAGGCGAGGTACCACGAGGGCTGAAGACTAACTAGACCTCTAAGCCTGTTGGTCCGCGAAAGGTATTTTATTTCCCTTCTACCACCTATTGGAAAACCAATAGACGCACTCCCCGATCCACCACCTGGGGACGCTCCCTCTAGGGGTTACAGGCTCTCCCAAGGGAATCTAAGTGTACTGAAATTAAACTCAGCGCTTCATATAAATAAACAGTGATATAAATTATTTCATGTAGTATAATTAGTGTTAAATTACTTCTTGTCTGCTGTTTTTGAGATGTAGTTTTGGGATTTTTTCCTTTTGTATCCTTGATGATGGCCTTTTTTTAACAGTAATAAACGTTATAGGGCAGATAAAGAAAGTATGTCTTCAACCAGTGGCACGACCGTGAAGAAACGAAAATATTGTAAATATGATTGAGGGTTATTTGGAGTTTGGCTTTATGTCAATAGAAAGGAATGGTGAAGAGAAACCACAATGTGTATTGTGCATGAAAGTTTCAGTAGAGAAATGTATGCTTCCTATGTAAATCGAAACGTTATTTAGAAGCTAATCGCCACACTGTGGTTGGAAAACCTCATGATTTGTTTGCCATGGAGTTAAATGAACTGAAACAACAAATTAAAATAAAGTGTTTAGACTTCATCAATACCAAACAACGCTTTACTAGCATCTTATAAGGTGTCTTACAGAACCATGAAATGTAAGAAGCCTCATACGATGGCAGAAGGACTTATTTTATCGGGTAATGTAGATGTGGTGAACCTCCTTATCGGTGAGTCTGTTAGAAAGCTGCTTTTAAAAGTGCCGTTATGAAGTTATGAAATAATAAAATTGGTCGAAGAATACGACCAACGGCGGAGGTTATCAACGATGAATTAATTGAAAAAAAATTAAAGGTGTGAAATTTGGATAGCAACTGAACGAGATTTCCGGTAATCATAAGGATGCTCATTTGATATGCTGTGTACGTTTATAGAAGGTAATAATAAAGAACATCTTCTGTTTTGTAAAAATATCAGTACAGGAGGCGAAGGATGAGGACCTGTTCAAGATTCTCAAGGTTCTTGATACATTCATATCTGAAAAAATTTGAATTGACCGAAGTGCATTGGTGTCTATATCGATGGGGCTTACTTCATGTCCGGCTGCTATAGAGGATTACAAGAACTTATTCGAAGCAAATCATCAAATGAACTAAAGACCCATAGCATTATTTATAAAGAAGTGTTTGCTTCAAAGTATCTGAGGTGTGGCTGGTGCATTCAGTTACAACAAAGAACTCAGGTCAATGCATCAATCACATTAATTATTAATTTAATGTTAATAAAGTAAAAACAAATGTTAAATATTCAAGATACACGAGTTTTATTTATTTCTATGTCTTACTTACGATTAGTCAGTCCTATTTACCTGGGGTAGAGAGAGTCATGATAAAATTTTAATTGGAAAAAGGCGCCGCCATTTGGAAAAGTTTGGGAACTACTGTATTAAGGTATAATTTTCCTTTTTTCATTGTTCTAGAAATTTTACTTCAAATTTTATATTCATGTTTCAATTGTACGAGTGGACATTATTGTGCCTTTGAATGCAGCGGGTTTCACATAGGATAGCATCTTCGTTACCTCCTTAGAAGCTATTTTAAAAATACAGTTATTGTTTATAGCTAGAATGATTCAATGGAATATTGTGTAGTGTACATATATCTGATTACTATGAGATATTATTTATTTTACTCTGTACTGTTAATGGCAGATTGCAATATGTGGAAAAATTCAAAATCAGTGCTGTATGTAAATAGTAAGCGCTATCCTAATCAGATTAATGGTCTAATCTAAAACTGGAATCATGTAACTTCAATTGGAATCATGTAAGAGGAAATCTTCAGAATTCTATCCAGCAGTAATTTAACGCAATAATAATAATAATTATACGTTTTCTGAGAAAACTAATTTTTAATAATTTCTCAATATTATGATTTAAATGTATATGTGTAGGAAGGTGTTGCATAAAATATACTGTGATATGCAGAATATTTTTGGCCAATGATATTAGAATGTAAATAATATACAAAGATAATCACTTAAGAGATAGTATTTTGTTTAGAGTTACATGTGCAATTTTAAGCCAAAAGAATTATATTGTTGCAAAATATCACGGTTACTCATTATAATTTCTGTGTTTATTATGGTTAGCTTGGGAAATGTACAGGGTGATCTTTTTTAAAGTGACAGTGTTTGGAGCGTCCTGTAGCGCGATCTAATAGCCGAAATGGCATCAAACTTGGTATTTAGACTAATCAAGACATGGGAAAAAGGATTCCGTGAAAAAAAATTTAGTTCCAAAAATCGCCGCTAGGTCATTTTGTGACGCTGCTGTAGCTTACAGTAACGAGAATTAGCATAAATAAAACACGGGTATCAAAGAAAAATTCAAATGTTGTGCGATGACAGCGCCAGTAACAGGGGCTATAAAAGCAAGTACTAGACAGAATAAGTTGAGATTGCATTCTTAAGGCCCGTTTCCACTACTGCGTATGCGTTGCGGTGCGTATTGGGAGAAACGCATTACGCAGACGGACAACCGTTTACACTATTGCGTTGGATTTACGCTTACGGAAGTTCGGTGGTCAGTTGCATTCATTGCCACCAGAGGTCACTGATTTAACTTACGATTATTCGGACGATGTTATTGGAAATTTTTAGTTCTGCTTATGAACTGTGAAAGTAAAGCAAGTTAGCAATTTTTAGATAGGTAAGGTTATAATGCATATTATGAACATCTCTAACTGCATAGAAGCTGGAGTAATTTTTAAAAATTTCTTTCCGTTTCTAGAAGACTTAAATGTTAACGAAATAATATATAATTAAAACTAAAATGTACTGTTACTGCAAAACAGATAAAAATGTTAAACACATTTAAAAATAGCTGGTACCTTAAAAATACAGAGCAACTGTAAAGAAAGGTTCACAATATTTACACAAAATTTGCTATGCTTGTATACCGCTGACTGCTATGTGAGATTGTATATTTTTAAAATAT
>KK120286.1:267446-283795 GCA_000611955.2 Stegodyphus mimosarum
GTTGAAGGAACAAGTAGTACTACTAAGTTGAGAGTTGTCTTCGTTACTTCAGCTAGAACAACCTCTGGACTTTCATTAAATGACCTTTTGATGGTTGGGCCGAGAGTTCACCAGGAGCTGTTTCCAATTCTTCTACGATTCAGAACTTACAAAGTCGCGATATGCGCCGATGTGTAAAAGATGTTCAGACAAATAAGAGTTCACACAGAAGATGCAAATTGGCAACGAATAGTATATAGAAATAGTCCTAGTGCGTCTTTGAGTACTTTTAGATTGGTAACAGTGACGTATGGAACTACTAGTGCGCCATATTTGTGTACTAGAGTAATGAAACAATTTGCATTAGGCGAACAAGCTATATTTCCTTTGGCATCGAAGGTTGCCTTTCGCGACTTTTATATGATGACTTACTTTCAGGAACGCAAAGTGAAGAGGAAGCGATAGCTTTAGTTCAGCAGTTGACTGAAATGATGGAAGGAGGTGGATTCCGCTTAAGGAAGTGGATTTCGAACAGTTCAATTATTTTAGAAAAGATTCCTGAGTCGTTAAGAGAACCTAATACTTCTCTGGAAATAACCAGTGATAAAAATGTGAAGGTATTGGGTATTTATTGGAACCCCTCTCATGATGCATTCCATTTCTCAGAGTGCATAGATGATAAAGAGTTCACCAAGAGAAGCATTTTAGCAGAGGTGGCCAAAATCTTTGATCCATTGGGATGGTTAGCGCCTACTATAATATATGCGAAAATATTATTGCAAGAGTTGTGGAGTTTAAAACTTGGTTGGGATGAAGTCGTGGACAAGAGAATAAATAGGAAGTGGAAACGATTTTACTTAGAATTACCCTTACTATCAAGTTTACAAATTCCGAGGTATGTCTTAAGTCCAAAGGCAGTAATTATAGAAATTCATGCTTTTTGTGACGCCTCAAAGAAAGCTTATTGTGCAGTCATTTAGCTCAGAATAATCAGCGCTGATTCTTCAGTCAAGGTTAGCCTTTTAACATCGAAAACTAGAGTTACTCCCTTGAAAACCCAGTCTATTCCTAGATTGGAGCTATGTGCTGCGTTACTTTTAACAAACTTTTTGCATGTAGTGGTATCATGCATAAAACTACCAATTAACAATATTTACGCGTGGACAGACTCACGGGTTACATTGACATGGATTTCGTCAGAACCTCGCCGTTGGCTACCTTTTGTGGCAAACAGAGTTGCAAGGATTCAGGAAGCTGTTCCAGGTATTCAATGGAATTATGTGGCTGGAAAAGAAAATCCTACAGATTTTGGAACCAGATTTTTGATTCCATCAGAATTTTTAAGATGCGAATTATGGATGAAGGGACCACAATGGTTAAGCCAACCGATGATTCATGTACAGCAAGATTTAAGTGTAGAATTAGAGATTAAGATTATGTTAAAAGAAATGAAAAAGAGTTTCATTTCAAATGCTTTTAAGTTCGAGGAACCCAGTGTATTTTCTAAGTTTTCCTCCTGGCTAAAGCTATGCAGAGTGTTAGCTTGGTGTATAAGATTCAAGAATAACTGTAGTAAGTTACCCGCAGAACGTATAAAGGATTATTTGTCTACTGAAGAACTTCGTGAAGTTACCTTTATGATCGTTAGGATCGTACAAAATTCTGAATTTCCAGAAGAGTTATCCTGTTTAAAATCAGGTAAACCTTTAAAACCATCGAGCAAGCTTTTGCCGTTAAATCCTTTCTTAGATTCCGCAGGAATAATACGTGTAGGCGGAAGGCTCAGAAATGCTAGAATTTCAAATGATCAGAAACATCCTATGATTTTACCTAAGAGTCATAATATTACGCATTTGATTATTAGGCACTATCATGAAACATATCTTCATGCAGGTACTGAACTACTCATTTCTGTCATAAGACATAGATTTTGGATTGTGAGTGCTAGAGATATTATTAGAAAATGTTTAAATCAATGTGTTATTTGCCGTAGATTTAGAGCCCAAACTGCAACTCAGCAAATGGCGGATTTGCCTGCTTCAAGAGTTACTCAAAGTAGAGCTTTTTCTCGTGTAGGAATTGATTTTGCAGGACCATTTAACGTCAAATATCGCAATGGTAGAGGAGCTAAAATTTTCAAATGTTATATATGTTTATTTGTTTTACTACTAGAGCAATACATTTATAATTAGTCGGAGATCATTCAACAAAATTATTCCTTGCGACACTTAAGAGGTTTATCGCTCGTAGAGACAAACCGTGTGAAATTCATAGTGATTGTGCAACGAACTTTATAGGAGCTAACAAAGAGCTAAGGAAAGTTCTATCAACTGTTCAACGTGATGAACACCTTCAGGGGTATATTTCTTCAGAGAATATTAAGTGGTTATTTAATCCACCCTCGGCACCTCATTTTGGAGGACTTTGGGAAGCGGGGGGATCAAGTCCATGAAATATCATTAAAAAAGATGTTTAGGATTACTTATTTTAACATAGGAATTTTTTACTTTAATTTTTTTTTCTTTCCCAGAGGTTAGAGACCAGAGGTTTTTGTTTCTTCTTGATAATTTTCAATTTAGTGTTTGAACCCCCTTGGGACTTCAAGGGTGGGGGTATGTTTGTTATTATGCAAATTGTATTTCTGACGTTGAAATAAGGAGCGGCGCAGACGCAAATTCGTTAGGGTTTTTAAGTACGCGTTTGGAACTTCAATGGTGCTGGGAATTACTGGAGTTCCAACGAGGCAGTTTCTTCTGAGTTGCGCTTCCGAAGCTAGAGGTTTGCCGTGTTCTGACGCCGTTCCTCAGCCAACGTGATGTTTAAAGACAATAAAGAGAGTCGGTCAACATTACGACTCTGAAGTAATTAAAGTACATCTCCGGTAATGTAGCAAATCTTCATACAGTCCACTATTATTAAACAACGGAATACATCATTAAAAATTGAAAATTGGTCAACTTTGAATATTTCATTCATTATCATTATATTTTTGTATCATTGCGTTATTTTTGTACTTTTTATGGTATAATTTTTGTGTCTTATGTAAATTTTTATGATAATATACGCTATTGGTTTTTGGCAATTGCACTTGCTTTTATGTGCGTAGTTATCAGCTCAGCAGCTTTCGCCTTTCTCTCTATCTTCTCTAAGTTATGTATTAGTAATGAATTCAAAACCTTAAATGTTTAATTCGATTTGGGGTAGGGTATGGTGTCCAGCCACGCATGTGTTTAACACCATTCGACGGAGGAGCACTATGAATGGACACGTAATAAAAAGTCAGTGGCTTTTTTTTTCTTTGCTGGATGTGCTTTTCTCCTTCCTCTTATTTATGAATTTAATAAGAATTGAATTTGCTTTGAATGAATAAATATAATTTGTATAAACAATAAAAAGTTAAATTTAAAAACTAAAGTTTTTTTCTTCGTGTCAATCCTATTGAGTACTGAGCGGTTTCACTTTTTCCACCTGTTACACAGTTTGAGTCAAACTAATAGACAGCAGAAACTGTTTCTTCGATTTCTTCAACTTTATTTTCATCCGTATCTATTCTGCTTTCCATAGTTTCGAATTTGTTTTCTATTGTGGCAGTAAATTCTCTTTTCATTTCCTCTTGACTTGCTTCCAGCTTTCATCGCTACTTTAACGGACTTGACAGCCCTTTCCATTTTTTTCTTGCCCCGTTTTCACTCCTTCCTTAACGGATTTGACGGGCCTTTATATTCATCTTTTCTTCGAATATATCAAAGGCTGTCATCAGCTGTCTCAGTTGCTCTCCAATCGTTCTTGTCACAGGCATTC
This sequence comes from Stegodyphus mimosarum, assembly GCA_000611955.2. NCBI lineage: Eukaryota > Metazoa > Arthropoda > Arachnida > Araneae > Eresidae > Stegodyphus > Stegodyphus mimosarum. Next base: position 271,227 of record KK120286.1, read on the forward strand.
AATTCCATTTCTAACATCAAAAACTGCTACGCACGTACGAATTCGTAATGGATTGAGTGCACACAGAATCGATCATAGCTTAAAGAAATTTATTAAAAATCACTTAAGAGTTCCTGGAACTTAATAAGTACTCGTACAGTTCTTTTCAGTATGGTAAACACAGTAAGTAGTTACACCTTCAAGTTACTAAGAACGTTGAACAAAAAGCAAAACATAGCAAAAGATCGCACGGTGACCTCTCAATAATCTGAACACTGAAGACAAATTTCTAGTAGCTTCAGCTTGTTGAAATTGCTGGAAGCCATATGTAGATACAGTTTCGTAGGAATCCGACCAATTACAATTGCAGAAGGATCGGACTAAACTGTCGCCGATCTTAGTGATTTCTCCCAAATTTGGTAATAAGAATTAGTCACCCAAACCGTCGCCAGTTTGGCAAGATAGCCATTTACCTCAATGTTAAATGGACTTACCCCTGTAACCATATTTTCCAGGCATGTTTCGTATTCTGAGTACTTTCATGTTACATTATACAAGAGATACTACAATTCACATATAACTGCACTAAATTTATTTACATATATAAAAAGTTCATAACAATACATTCTATATAAGAACTCGCTGAGTATTATAGGTTTCTGTCATTCTTTTTAGTATATTCACATCGTAAGTTTAATTTTAAAAGCTGTTCTCGTATCGCATTTTTTTGTGAAGCTTTTGAACGATGAAGTTTAATATTATTCAAGTTTAATATTTCAAAATATTGAAATTATGTATTTTAGTTTTGATTTTGGAGGCGTATTAATTCAAGATAAGAATTTTTCAGAAAAAAGGGTGGTAAGATTGCACTGCAGTTAATTTATTACTAAATGGCAATATGTTTTCAAAATTCTTACATTCTATATAACAATGATAACGAGGAATTTATTTTTTGCAAAAATTTTTGCAGTACCTAAAACTGATTTTTCAAAGTATTTCGAATTACTCCAACCACTGACTTTTTGCATATGATCGACATTATATGTTAACAGCCATATTGTGTTTTCTCCATAAAGTTAGCAAAATTTTGACATATATCCTTTTCAATTAATTAGAAATACAAATTAGATAAATATTTCATGAGCCGTACCAATCTGTTTCAAATGCTGTCTTTGGCAATTAATTAGTGCAACTAAAACTGAAGAACCAAAAGATTACGACCAGCCCCATATTTTTCAATGAACTCGTCTGGATGACTGGAAGGGCACATAATTCAGTGGAAATGGTATCTAACTGCTGCTGGAGAAGGTAAGGATTCATTCTTGTCCTTGCTTTTGTGAGTGGTGGATAAGGCTGCTGATTAAGCAATTTGACACAGAGTAGATTGTAACAGCCCGAAGACTCGGAACGAGTATCTTCAAAACTGCACGACTGGTAGATTGTTCACGATCTGCCGTTTTTAGTATTCATGCACAGTGGACGGTGATAAAGACGGTGAAATCAGTAATAGACGCCAAGGTGTTCGAAGTCCACGCGTTATCAAAGAAAAAGAATGTTGGAGGCTGTCCCGCTTGTACAACAAAATCGGTGCCATACAGTGGCTCAGCTTACAACGCAGGTCCATGTTCTTTACAAAAGTGCGGAAATAGAACGGAAGACAATTATGACCTACTGTCTTATTACCATAAACTTCACTTAGGTGCACTATAACTCCACAGGAGTTTTATCATAAGAACTTTCAGTTTTGAAGTACGAACTTTGATTTTCTATAGCCACAATACCTCAAACATCTGCAGACTATGTTTCAAACACTGGTCACCAGCAGTATAACCAGAGCTTTTGCCGTTCTTTGCATATGCAAGCAAATATTAAGCGTTTCGGAACACACAGTTCAGCGGATACTATTGGATATGGGACTGCGCAACAAACGTCCCACTCTTGTGCATTTGTTGACCAAGCGTCATCGTCAACTACGCCGACAGTTGGGACCAGGAACATCGAGACTAGACCATATATAAATGGAAGAGTGGCCTTGTCGGATGAATCGCGATTCCCCATTCATCACGTCGATGCTCTTGTCGAAGGTACGCCTTCGACCAGGAGAATAGTTGCTCCCTCCCTGTACAGCAGGTCATACATAGGCTGGTATTGGCGGAATTATGCTTTGGGGGACGTTCTGTTGGGCGGCTTGACACCCTTAGTTGTGTCATAAAGCTGCCTACTATCTGAACATAACTGAGGGTCACTTACATCCTTACATGGCGCCTGTCTTCCAAACTCGAAGTGGAATTTTCTAGCAGGACAACGCCTCATGTCACAAGGCTCGAATTTGTTGGAGTGGTCCGATGAACATAAGGATGAATTCCAATTAATGTCCTGGCCACCTAACCTGACCGGATCTTAACCCGATAGAGCACATTTGGGATGTCATGGAGCTGCAGCTCAAAGTTATTTAGAGTAGTACTAACAGAATTAAAAAATAAGGCTTAGATTATTGAAAAGAAAGGTAATATACGAAGTCTAATAAGTTCAAAGGAATTTAGACTGTGTTTGATTTGTGAGTGAGCGACTTAACGATCATTCAGAATAATCGAGTTTCTTATACCACAGTTACATACTCTCGTTATACCTTTTTTATTCCGTAGAAACTTTTAAATGAAAAATATGGATATCAACTATATTATGATCATGATTACATTAATAAAGAATTTCTCATTAAAATAGAAATATTTCAGTGTTTTGTTTCCATTATTGCTTGGGAGACGGAAACAATAACGTCGAAAGGCAGTAGTTTTGAACTTTAGCAGTTCTTCTAAAATACAATTTACAGAATACAGTTCCAAACATTGTAATATACTAGCGCGAAATTTCGCTCTCAACTGCTGCGTTATTAGTTGGGAAAAGATTTTATAAATAAGAAATTATTTAAAAAGAATTCAAGCACACAAATGTAAATTTTGTATTTAACAAATCTTTCTATACTGCCTTCATAGCAGTAACTAGACAAATTAAGCAAACCTCTAAAGTGGCATCGCCGGTTTTGTGAACATAAAATTAAGCAAATTAATAACAGGATTTTAAAGTAATGAAACTAAAGGTTTACTTCAAAAAATAAACATAGAATTTTAATTGCCCTATATGCCATTTTGCAGATCTTTTCTTGCATATTCATAGGACAGTAAAAGTTCTGGTTATACCACTGGTGACCAGTGTTTGAAACATACACCGAAGAGCCGTTACATTATGACCACCCTTAGCCCTCAAAACTGCCAGCACCCGGCGTGGGACTGACTCCACAAGGTGCTGATACGTAATTTGAGGTATCTGGTACCAAGCGCTCACCAACTGGTCCTGTAACTCCCGCACATTGCGAGGGGGTAGCGTGGCAGGACGGATTTTGTTTTCTAGATGGGACCACAAATGCGCTATTGGATTAATGTCAGGTGAATTTGGAGGCCAAGACATAACTTGAAAGTCACTGAAATGTTTCTCGAACCACTCCATGACGATTTGACCCTTATGACATGGTACATTATCCTGCTGGTAAACACAGACCCCGCTGAAAATACTGTTGTTATGAATGGGTGAACCTGGTCTGCAACGATGTTCACGTAGTGCACAGACGTGAGGGATTGTTCTATGGGGATTATGAGTTCTAATGTTCTCCATGAAAACATTGCCCACACCAGAATACCCCCGCCACTGGCTTGTCTTTGTCCAATTGTGCATACGGCAGCCAGAATTTCTTTTGGAAATCGGCGTATTAGCACACCCCGTCGATGTGATGGACCAGAAAATGTGATTCCTCGGACCATGCAACTTTCTTCCATTCTTCTAATGTGGAATTCCGATGTTTCTTGGTCCATTGCAGAGGCAGCTGGCGATGATGCGCTGTCTGTGCAGGGACAAGCTTCGGCCACCGGCTGCGTAGGCCCATACGCAGCAATGTACGCTGCACAATGTGTTGAGAAACACTGTTCGCGTTGCCACTGTTGCAGCTCTTCGGTCACGACGAACGATGCGTATCAATCTCCGTTGGAATCAATGCGCCGTCGACGACACACCGGCCGACGATTTGTTGTTTCACCATCCATACACGACTTTCGATTTGTGCTCACAATGTGTTCCCACTCGCTGAGCCATAATTTGACCTTTATCGAAGTCTGATAAATAAGGTGATTTTCCCATTAGATCGCTAATTGAGCTGTTTGGAAAGACAATGCATAGCCTCTTCATATACTCCAACACCAGCCGCGAGATGGAGGGCGGTCATAATATAATGGCTCTTCGGTGTAGTCTGCATGTGTTTGAGGTTCCGTGACTACAGAAAATCAGAGTTCATACTTCAAACCTGAAACTTAAAACTGCTGTGCAGTTACAGTGCCCCTGAGTGAAGTTTATAGTAATAAGGCGGTAGCTCATAATAAAAAAAAAAGTTTTGCAGGAAAAAAGCACTAGCGCACGACAGATTCGCTAATGCTTGATGCGGCTATGCTGAAACAAAAGTTTGGTGATAAAGGTAAAAGATTTCTGTCTTGAATAACATGAAGTGACCATCATGTGTATTAACTGAATATCCTATTTCATACAATATTTGCTGTAATCTACAAAGGTAAATCTTGGAATGCGCTACCACTGGATTCAAGAGTAATGCATTCCAAGAGAGCTGGGTACGATTTTTTTAAAAGTTTTTGCAGTTTATTTCCTCAACTACTTCAGATAAAATTAAATATCTTGTATAGTAAATTTAAACTTATTCAGGCCAATACGCTTTATTGTAATAACTGGACAGACCACAGCATATTTCTGAAGTTCGACCATTACGAGCTAAAAGGGTAAAGTCAATTATTTTCCATTTGATAACATATACTGCAGATGAATAAACTGAGGAACTATGTAAATTTCTATAGAAGCAGAAAAAAAATCAAAGAACTTTTTATTATTGATTCTTATATATGAAAAAGTACAACAAATATTGACACAATACTGAACAATTCTAACAATTAATAGTAGGCACTTTGAAAATTGAAACTTTTGTAATTACCATACATACATATTGTAAAACTCATATGCACCAATGCATAATGACTGTGTAATGTAATACTTCAGTCACTAAACAAGTACACTTAATTTCAATTAGGGATAAATGCTAGTACATCAGCGATTGAAGATAAAATATACACATAATACATCAGAACTTAATTAAACCTGAATGCAACAAAATACTGGAAAAAATTCAATGAAGAACTTAGCACATATGAATTAAGGCATAAGAAAATATGATTTTGTAATTTAATTACTACTTTTTAAACTTGAAACATTTAAAGTACCTGATAAGTATTGTTATAATTTTAAGAACATTTAAGAGGTTCTAGTTATGATTTGACAGAAAATGAATAGTACACACTGAAAAGACATAGTTAAAACAATAACAAAAGTAGCAAGATTAAAAATTAAAGCACATTAGAGGACAGCAGTTGAATTCAGTCCAAATCAAACCACTGTAATATAGTATTTCATGGCCTGAATATAAAAATCTTCCATTTACCTTCACCTACTTCAGTATACTGTATCTGCTTAGTACACATTAAACATTATCAGTTTAAAATCCAAAATTACAACATGAAATAACAGTTTTAGCCACTGAAATAATTAAATTTTATTTAAATGCATCAGTTGGCTTTAACAGAGATGATGCATGAAAGCAAATTTCTTCTCCCAAATATTACAGAACACCTTTTCCACAAACATACAATAATTATACATACCATGACACATTTTACCAACATCACATGAATTATTTTTTATTTCAAAATTTTTAAAACATAAACTAAACAAAAAAATGATTTTTGACTTCTGCAAGCCTAAACCAGAAGTGCATATTACTGTTATTTTTTGACAACAGCACAATGAAACACTATCCTCATTTGATACACCTTAAAATATTTGAAAGCAACATACAGCACAATTACATAAAAATATGAAACTTTTTACTATTAAGTAACATTTAAAAACGTTTGAACACAACTGTAAGATGCTCTTGTAATTTGTAATAGTAGATAATATACACACAATATATACACACACACACTTGCATACAATATTAAACTACAAATATATTAATTACAACATATAAAACTAAAAGACCTCTAATCAGATGTAAAGCGGAGAATTGGAAAATATAAGAAATTTTTAAAAAATGCCACTAAATTTACCTTTTGCTAAAAAAAAACTAAAGCACAAATATTAACTTTATTCCAATATACTGTATTGAGATAAACTATTTCAGAAAAATTCACTAGCAAATTTTAAGCTACGAGAAAACTAAAGCAGTAACTATTATTTTTCATGACATAATTTGAGTAATAACTATAATTGCTAAAATGAATGATATATTTTTCTGAAGCTTTGCAGTGCCCTAATTAATAATTATTTTAAAAAAAAATTACACAAAATGTTCATAATTCTCAACTTTAGCATTAATTATAACACAGATATTTCACAGACTAGTGAAATTATGGTTTTAAAACCAAAAAGTGGCTTGCAAATTTTATAAACACTACACATACAATATAACCAACATACTATGAAATATAAACTTGTTTATTACTGTTAAACAAGAAGTATAAAAATATAACAAAAGAAATTTGGCACATTATTCATTTTGCAATCAATGTCATCACTAATTTAGAATGTGTACCAATTCTGAAAACTCGTTCTAAGAAAATATAAATACAAAAGTCTCTTTTCTAAAATTAGTATATTTTCATTATTCAGCATAATGCACATTATCACCGGAAGAATTGAACTCATGAAAATATTGAAACTGTCTTTAAGATGACCATGGCAAGATTGCAAGATTGTGACACTACTTTGAATGAAATACTTCACACTTAAAAGTTAACCATTAATTCCCAGTTTATAATTGCTCAATATTATAAAATGAAAGATAACTCATGCAAAGATTCTAAACAATTGAAACACATTTCTAGACCTTACATCAAAAGAGACCTGAAATGAAAGACTACCATCTTTACCCACCTTAATTTGGACTTGTGAATGCTACTATTATTTAAACATGCACCTGATTTGAATCCTGGCAATGCCATGAGCATTCACAGTAGTTCAAAATCCCATACATGCAGTAAAATAAACAAAGACTAGTTATCACTCATGTGCAAAATCTGAGTGTACAGTGAACAAATTAGCAAAATTATTATTATTCATCTTTCATTAATAGAACAAAAATTGTAACAATAAAATGCAACAATGGATTTATATTATTTTTATATAATGATACAATGTAATTTCATGAACTACTAAACATGAATTTCATGGTAATTAATTTAACTATTAAGATTTTCCGCTACTCAGGTATAACTACCCTAGGAGTAATATTTGACCGTAAATATTATCTTTAATTATTAATACAAAAGAAGATTCCATTATTTAAAACAATGTCACAATGAATATAGAATACACAAAAGATTTTATTATTTTAAAATAAGTAAACGGTGAATGCATATTGGAAGGGTATTCAAAAACATGATCACTATAAAATGAAGTAAAAAAATATTACGGAATTAATAAATAATATACAGACAAATATTTTGCTTTCAGAAATAATTGCTTATTACTGACACTTAAGTGAGTCAGTAGATAATATTATATAAGATTAGTAAAACATTTATTGATAAAGAGTTTATAAAAATAGCAATGATTTCAAACTTAGTGCATTTAGACAGACATAGATGCAGTCCTGCTTCTTCAGATCTGCTTATTTTGCTTTTCATTCATTTGAAATTAATACATAATTATCAAATAATACAAACTATAGAACAAATTACATTTTTTTAACTTTGAACCATCAAAAATTAAGAATTTATTATTTAAAATTTTTAACACTTCAGTTTTATGTTCCACATACAGAAGAATGTTAAATACAATTTAAAACAAAAAGGATGTTGATGGAAGCACCAACTGAAATTATGGCTTCGAATTTTTTGTTCATTTTTATTTTATTTTAAAAGCATTTTATTAAAAGGATCAGTTTCTAACCAAAGACTAAGGAATTTTTAATAACATAACTTTTAAACACATCCATATATAAAACAAGCTGAAATGTTGAAAATTCTTAAAAAAAATTGAATTACTTTGTACTTTAATGTGATCTATTCAAAAATTAGAAATTCTATCACAGCTTTTAGTAATTCTCAAAAGCATTCCTTTTTCCTTAAACACTTTCAGACAAACACAGACAACACTTTTGATAAAATAAAGCAGCCCTAAATAAAGAAATGTAACAGCATGGATTAGTATATACTGAAAATTTAGAACAGTTTTCCTATTCAGCTTTAACTGATCAAAATGTTTTTAATTTCTATAAGCTACTTAAATTCTTTTTAAGGAAAGCAGTATGTTTAAAAAAAGTTACAATAAAAAAAGGAGTTAAAAAAAATTACAGTTTACACATGAAAATGAATTTTAACATGCAAAAACTTTGAATATTAATTAAATCAGGATGTATATTTATCATTCATTAGTTATACATTTAGCCTGCACTTTTTTCAATTTACAGTTCTAATTTGAATTCCATTTCGCATATTCTGTTCAACACTGTCTGATTTCCCATGCTAATATTCAGATAAAACTGCTTACATTTCATATTTGAAAAGGCTTTAATTGTTATTTTTTACATTGACTCACTTTAAAAAGTTCTAAAGAGATTGTAACTGGCTTGGCAAAGAGACTTCATAAAAAATTCCTTCATATTCTAATAAACCTGATTTTTTTTAGCATTTGATGCAGAATCTACATTAATCTCTTTCCAGCCAAGATAAACAAAAAAGAGGATCAAAGAAAATGAAAAGACAAATACAACAGAAGCCTAACATATCATTATTCATGAGTTACATCAGCACCTTAGTTGAGACAGAACACTATTCAACATAAAACAGAATATATTGAGTTATTCTGCAGTTACTGAATAGAAGAGAAAAATAAAAAATAAATAAATAAAAAAAAAGAATGAGTGTTCAGCTATTCTGTACCTCCTGAATAATTGATATGAAAAATAATAATGATAAAAAAATTGTAGTAAAGTTGAATGCACATAAACTTACTGTTTTGCTTGCTAGTATTCGTTAATATTAAAATTATCAAAAAGTTAATAGCACTGATTTTAACAACTACATATAATAAGAGATTCGGTACAATGAGCGCTAAATCAAAATTTAGATATATATAAATTTAGCTTGTACTGTTTTTATCAGAAACACTTAAAAGATCCATCAACCTCTAAGACTTCTTTTGTCTACCATCAATACACATTAACAAATTATCTCTTCCCATGACACAATTGAAAAAAAAAAATCAAAAAACGGCATTTCAATTATATCACGTTATTTGAAAATACCATAAATGCATTCTTAAATAAAGTCATTAAAAATTTTATGATAACAAATATTAAACAAATCCATTTTATTTTTATTATTAAAACATTTAATCATAGTTACATACTTCACTGAAACTTAAAATGTATATTTAAGCTAAAAAATTTTAAAATTCATGAAGCTCAAAATATTGTCAATTAAAATTAAAAAATAACAAAAACTTCAGAACTTTAATTTTAAAGCTATGTGTTTCATTCAAATTAAAATCGATAAAGTGCTGTGATTATTATAAAAAGAAGAGCATTATTACACTTAATAATTACAGTTTAGACATGTTTTATGAACTTCCATCGATCACACAGCTCAGCTATGAGACCTTCAGAAGCATATTATGCAGAAGATACAAAGTTAACAGTAAGATGCCATGTATAAGTTTCCAAAACCTCTGGATAATTCTCTTGTAACATGTTCCTCTTAAACAGCATACAGAATATCATCTAAAAAATAACAAGACAAAATGCAAATGATTCACATTATTCTTAACAATACAGTACCAGAAATAATTATATATGGAATGTGATCATAAGATAAAAGTAACAAAATCTAAAGAAATTACTTGTAATAAAAAATGCCATACTAAACAAATCTAAAGAAACTAATACCTGGAATAAAATTTGTGGAATTTTAATTTCCATCAATATTTCATTATAAACTACAATGTTAAAATATTTATACCTAAACAGCATTATGATTGAGTCACACTTTTGAATGGTAGAATAATAAATATAAATAAACTCTTAACTTTCAATGAAAATTAAAAGGAAAAATGAATTATAAAAAGCCCAGTTATGATAGTAGTTTGATTACACTGGCTATCATAAATTAAGGAAAAATCACAAAAATAGCGATAACTCCTTCAAAAATAAGCCAAACTGTGTAAAATTTGAATATGTTGCCAAGTAAGAGTAGATGAATAAAATTGCAATATGCAAATTAGTGGCGCTGCACTCGGAATAAATCATCCGCTTTAGGGAGGCGGAGCATAAAAGTCCATGTTTGAGAGCAAGCTCACATATTTCACTGTGATAGTGACATTAGAAATCTAAGATAGCCAATTCGTAACAATGACCTCCAGCCATCATTTGCCTGCAGAACTATGATGCAGAGCTATTGGGAGACTAGAGGCAGGACAAAGTCAAACAGAAGTGGTCAGATGGCTAAATGTGAGTCCTTCTGTGGTTCACAGACTTCGGAGGCAATTTCAAACCACAGATTCGGCATCTAGGAGGTTCAGCCAAGGACGGCCAACTGCTAAGATGAGCGCCGATGTCTGATATTTGACATTATGTGCACGCAGAAATAGAACCGCTACTCTGACTCTGCTTAGATCTTCCCTTGCTGCAGCCACCGGAAGATTGGTGTCAATGTTAACTGTGCCTAGAAGGCTTCATGAAGGTGGTCTGTATGCGAGGCAACCAGCCATTTGCGTGCCGCTCACGTCATAACATCGGAGGAACCATTTGTAGGGGGCACGATATGTCCACTGGACGCCTGATCAATGGAGGGCTGTTCTCTTTACGGATGAGTCCAGGTTCAGTCTAGAAAGTGACAGGCATTATTTGATATGGAGAGAATGTGGAACCCGTTATCATCCGTGAAAGAGATCCATACGGAAGAAGCAGTGTCTGTGTTTGGGGTGCCATCTCTTTGGGTGGATGCACAGACCTCCATGTCTTACCAAGGGGAACCGTGAATGTTCAGGTTTATAGAGATGACATCCTTCATGCCTGGGCAATAGGTGATGCTTTTCTGTTACAGGACGACAACGCAAGACCAAACAGGGCTCGCATTGTAGATGATTATCTTCAACAGGAACATGGAGTGGCCAGCTCGATCCTCGGACTTGAATCCTATCGAGCACGTTTGGGATGCTTTAAGGAGACATCTAGCTGCTCTCAATCCGCCCCCTCAGACCCTTGCCACGATTGCAACTACTTTGCAAGAGCAATGGCTCTTGCTTTCTATGGAACTGATAGACCACATAATTAAAAGCATCACACATCGTTGTATGTGCGGTATTGCTTCTAGAGATGATCATATTCCATATTGGAGGTACTTTACCTATAGCGAACTGACACCTTCGATTTGTTCATTTTATACATGTGCTAATTTCTATACAACCATAATTGTCTGGTAATTTCTTTTTACGTTATTTGATACCTTAGTATGTGTTGCATATTGGGGGTAACTTTCATAAATTTCTACATCGGACAACTTTTTCAGTAATTGTGATTTTTTTTAAAATTTATGATAACCAGTGCATTAGCACTGATTATTCCATTCCCAGGTGAAATATATTAAAAAATAACATGAATTTTTCTGGATAAATGAAAAAATTTTCAACTTGAATAGCTGTAATATTCAACAAGTCAATTTTCTTTTCTGAAATTTTGCAATTTTTTCTTGATACATCAAGGTTTAATACTGTCTGCTGAGTATGAGTTTTTATATATTCTACTTAATTTTGGGACCGTATGTTTTTAGCATATCGAGGTATGCAGTTTATGACATTTTAGGTTCAGACAGTTATAATGAAAATGAAGGATTTGAAAATATATTCAGAAAATAATTCCCAGCTTGCGTGTTGTTCCTTCATAACAAAATATCTGTGTACAAATTTGATATGGTGCAGGCTGCTGTTGAAGAATGAGGTATAGAACAGCTTAATAATCATCCCTGCATCCAGACCCAGCCCTTACTGAATGTGAAAATTTTCGGACATGAACATCTTGCATGGACAACACTTCCCTGATGATGATGTCAAGACAACAGTAACTGACTGGCCAAAATGGAACCTTTCATTCCAAGGGTATCCACTAGTTCAGATCAAAGTGGAAGAAATGGGATTACAGGAAATTATTTTAAAAAGTCAAAGAGATTTTCCCACTTAGTTGTTATTTTCATGTTCAAGTAGATAACTTACCAAGCTATCATTGGATAGTGACATGAATTTTCTTCACGGTAATCTTAAATTTGAAATAATTTATGTCAGATATGGAATCTAAAATTTTACGGAGAATAAACAAACACTCAACTGTGTGTTTAAAGATATTCCAATATATAATAAAATTAATTTCATTCAATAAATAGAAGAATGATGTCTTTAAAATATTGCTTTTGTGAAATTACTTCTATTTT